>CAXKVY010003115.1:0-21315 GCA_964058915.1 Tetropium fuscum
ATTTACGATTTGATTCCTTTTTTCTACTGCATTTAGATCTTCCTGTATATTCTGGTCTAAATCATTGTAATCTACAATAGGAGCTTCTTCAGCAGGTTCTGCAACTTCCTCATTTATGTCTAACACAACACCATCTTGTAAGCCTAAATTGTGTAGAACGCAGCATGCTCGAATGAAGTTGACAATGGTTCTAATGTCCCTTAACTTCACATGGTATAATTGACGCCACTTTTGTTTCAACACAGCATTACAGTGCTCAATTCTTATTCTGTTGCTAGAATGTTGCATATTATAATTAATTTGTTGTCGCGTTAAAAGTCCTCTATCAGGAAAAGGTGTTAACAGATATTTGGATAACGGATAAGCACTATCGCCCAGTAGGTGAAATTCTCCACATTTTTGTGCCAATGTCTCGCACAATGGAGATGTTCTGAAGACTCTGGCATCATGCACGGATCCTGGATATCCTGTAAACAAATCCCTAATCTGAAGATTATTGTCACACACCAACTGAACCTGAAAAGAAATAATCATATAGAATACATACATTAGCCTATAGTATGTTTTTTAAAGCAACGAAGTTATTAAATAGGTACAGCTTTTTATCACTGATTACGTTGGCTTAATTGAGGTCCCTCATCGGGAACTTTTATTGTCTTCCTGATATATTAAACTTACTGATTTATTAGATAAACATATAAATTCCTGAGTTTAACCTACCTGAATTGAGTAGAACCCCTTCCTATTAATATAGGAGTCGGGATCCTCCTGGGGTTTATCTATTTTAATATGAGTTCCATCAATTAACCCAATAATGCCTGGGAATCCATTCTTAAATCGAAAATATTGTTCTATTTCTAATTTCTCTTCATTGTTTGGCCATCTAATAACCTCGGGGGCAAGATTACTTAAAAAATATGTCATTCTTTTTATGAATTTGTGTAGAACACTAATGGTGATATTAAATCTATCTGCGACATCCCTAAAACTTGCTGTCTGGTGTCCCGCATGCCATAAAAAGATGTAAGTATACTGTAAAGGGGTTATTTTCCCATATGGCCCTGCCTGCTGTTTATAGTATTCAGAATCTGCAAATCGTTGAGATATGTTATTTGTCACTTCACGACTGACTCTAAAATGATCCATAAACTCTATTCTGTTAAACTGGAGAACAGTATCATCAATGTAGTTTTCATTTTTGGGTCTCACACGTTCCTCAAGTAAATCTTCTAAGTCTGTATCCGTGCCCGAATCGGAAAATTCTGATACTTCAGATTCCTCACCAGAAGATTCAACATCGCTCATGTTGTTGGTTATTTGTATAAAAAGTAAAAAGCAAACTTTAAAAACACACTGTCAGGTCACAGAACGCCCATTAATAGATTATGAGGTCAGAAAGTTAGGTTAGATGTATTCTGTGATTAAAGTTTACACCCACTTTTCATAATACGCATGCTCCGGACGCTCTACTTGAAAAAGATCCGAAAACTGGTCTGACTATCAGGTGATAATCAGAAATTTCTGTACGAACAGCGTACTTTTAGTTTGAAACCTGTAGGAAATTGCTGTAATTGCGGTTTGCCCTATTGCGCATGATTATTTGCTAGAAACTTGTTTCTTACAGCTGTGAGAACAAACCTAATAAGACCGAATCCAAACACTTTCCAGCAAAGACCCTCGAATAACCAACCCAACTCGTTTAGTCAAAGAACTCATCATGTAAGCTTTAATCACAATCAACCTCCAGATTATTACAATGATCAATCTTATCAAAATTACCAAGACCATTACGTAGACGAACAAAATTTTGTAACTGAGGATTGTTATACTGCTAACCCTCAAAGCTCTTATGATGATTATACTGCTAATCCTCACAATTACGGAAATTATTCAGATAACCAAAATTTCGAAGATTATGCCATCGATTATCAAGCATATGATTCTAAATTATATCAAAATAATTATCAAGACAATAACCAGGATTTTCACGACAGACAACATCACCCCGCAGATCCTCCAGTCCAACCCTGTCCAATAACAGAATTACAGACTCAAATGAAAACCTTACATTTGAACAAAACCAAGACAAATCCGGAACAAACTTTCATATAAATTCACTTTTGTCGATAAATTCAAAAAACCTCTACTACATTAACGACAGTACCAACACTTTCAAAATTTTAATAGATTCAGGCGCAGGTTTGTCAATATTTAAAAGAAAAACTTGTGAAAAATATCCGCAAAGATTTAAAGAAAATGTTTGTATTCAAGGCATAACAGATCAAAAACTCATAATTACCGAATCCACATTGATACCATTTGAAACAGGAAATCCCCATAAAGTTTGTATCTATGATCTAGATATTGACTTTGACGGACTCTTAGGTTCAGACTTTTTGGAAAAATATAACTGTATCGTAGATTTGAGGAACAAATTATTAATTACCGATTTTAAAACCGTACCTTTATTTAAAGTAACAAATGACATACAAAATTTAAATTGCAACTCAATATCCATTGAGCCCCGAACAGATAAAATTTGTAAATTGAAATGTAAATTGAAAAATACAGAAGCAATACTAGCAGCACAGGAAATCGATAAAGTTCGATTACCACATGCATTAGTAAAAATTAATGAGACAGGAGAATTTTTAACATCTATTATAAATGCAAACGCAATCCCAAAAATTCTCAATTTTTCTAACTTAGTGTTAGAACCCGTTGAAAAATTTAGATCTATTTTTAATTTAAATTCCCAAAATAACGTACATACAGACCGAATAATAGAAATTAAAAACCAATTACGACTTGAGCATATAAATTACGATGAGGAAGAATTAATTACCAAACTATGTTTAGACTTTCAAGATATATTTTACTTGGAAGGAGACAATTTAACTTTTACGAACGAAGTTAAACACTCTATTGATACAAACAGCGCTAAACCATCATTTACAAAATCATATCGCTACCCTCATATACATAAAGAGGAAGTGAAAACTCAAATGTCGAAAATGTTAAGTCAAGGCATCATCCAACATTCCATATCACCTTGGTCATCCCCGGTATGGGTAGTACCAAAAAAAATCGATGCATCAGGTAAACAAAAGTGGCGCGTTGTAGTTGACTACCGAAAACTAAACGAAGTAACCATAGACGACAAATATCCTCTCCCAAACATATCCGATCTCCTAGACCAATTAGGCAAATGCCAGTATTTCACAACATTGGATTTAGCTTCAGGATTTCATCAAATCGAAATTAACTCAGATGACATTCAAAAGACAGCTTTCACGGTAGAAAACGGGCATTACGAGTTCGTAAGAATGCCTTTCGGTTTAAAGAATGCACCAACAACATTCCAAAGAGTAATGGACAACATTCTTTTAGGAATCCAGAACGAACGCTGTTTAGTGTACATGGATGATATTATCATCTATTCTCCTACCATACACGAACACATTTCACGTTTGTCAGAAGTTTTTAAACATTTACAAAATGCTAACCTCAAAATTCAGCCAGACAAATGCGAGTTCCTTAGAAAGGAAGTAGCTTATTTAGATCATTTAATAACAGAAAACGGCGTAAAACCTAACCCAGCAAAAGTTGATGCAATTCTAAATTTCCCTCTTCCAACAAATCAAAAAGATATAAAATCATTTTTAGGCTTAGCCGGTTATTACCGTAGATTTATCCAAAACTTTTCGAAAATATCCAAACCTTTGACTAAGTTATTACAAAAAGACATAAGCTTTAACTTTGACAAAGACTGTCAAGATTCCTTTGACTCTCTGAAACAAACTTTAACTACCACTCCGATTTTAATATATCCAAATTTTGACGAAACATTTATTGAAACCACAGATGCAAGCGCATTCGCAATAGGAGCTGTTTTATCACAAGGCCCTATCAGAAAAGATTTACCTAGAGCATATGCATCAAGAACCTTGTGTAGTGCTGAAACTAAATACTCCACAATAGAGCGTGAACTTTTAGCCATAGTATGGTCGGTAAAACATTTTCGGCCGTATCTATTCGGAAGAAAATTTAAACTCATAACCGATCACAGACCCCTCACATGGTTATTCTCGATTAAAGACCCAGGAAGCAGACTTGCTCGCTGGCGTTTAAAATTAGAGGAATATGATTATGAAGTGATTTATAAACCCGGTAAAATCAACAAAAATGCAGATGCATTATCCAGAATAAAAATTAACCACTTCAAAGATTGTTCACAACTAAATTTTAAAGTTTTAGCCGCGAATGATTCAGATACAGAAGACGATGAAAATGTAACACTAAACGAAACTTCAAACGAACAAATATCTGAAGAATTTAACACATTTGCCAATTTATATAAAACTACATCATTAATAGATTATTCCAAAATAAAATTTACGAATAAACAATTATTAGACAAAGACCATAAGAACATTATAACATTTTTTCAACAAAACGAACTACAAGACCTACATTACAAAATAATTGAAGATATTTTCGAAAAACAACCTGATTTTCAGAATAACAAAATTAATATCCTAAGTAGTAAAACGGTAAGAAAGAGGAAATATTTCATAATTCCCTTACCATTTGACCCAGTAACTGTTGTCGAACATCTCTTTATCTCACTAATAAAAGGCAAAAACGATCTAGATTTATCACAAAATTATCATGTCGAAAATAATGTGAATTTACCAATTCTAGAAATACTATCTTTTATTTTCGCAGAACAAGACTTAAAACTAATAATTTGCCAAAATATAGTTACAACCCCTGATCAAGATCAAATACCTATCATTCTAGAACAATTTCATACAGGTAAAACTAATCTCCATCGGGAATCAACGAAACAATTCGCAGAATAAAAGAAAAGTACAATTGGCAAGGTTTAGCCAAAAACGTCGAGAACCATACTTAATGGCTTCCAAAACAGATACCCAATATACGTTATGACTTCATAATTTTTAATAGTTTTTAATTTAAATATGAATTTGTTAATATCTAGTTTGAAACAAATTACTGAAACTTTTACTTTGTTTTAATTTATAACGCTTCTGAAATTATTTATTATAATTATTATTTTATCATTACAAACATGTATTTTTCCTCATATATTTAGTAGTTCCGAAATAATTTGTTTACGGTTTGTTTCAGAAAAGTCTACAAAAAATAGTGTTTCTAAGACAGATAACCTCACAGATAACTATCTCAATAGAACAAAGGTAAGTTTTATTAAGCTTAATATACACAGGGAAAAATTCAGAAATGGTCACATGGAGTGTTTTAATTATAATGGGATACAGCACAGAAAGGAACCTGGTTAAAAAAAATAACGTGTTTTGCTTGATTAGAATTTGCTATATATCATGAATATATATTTACCGATATATATGTATGTACATACATATTTATATTGGTGTTGTCTGAAGGTAGTATTTTGTTATTATTATGTTAGTAATTGAAATTTTGTATACCTGTATAACAAAAGAGTAGTGTAAATAATGTTAGAGAGGTAGGGAGGCTGTTTTTAAACAAACACTTATTTATTCTTGTGTTTTTACAGGATGAACAGTTTTTGAGTAAACTTATAATAAATGTCATATTTATATTATACTAAATGAATACTAAATATTAAATATTTTGTATGTATTTGAGTATGGAAAAAAGATACAAACTTAAGGCAAAATTGTCGATCAGTAATAATTAAAACTTAGTAAAAGTAGCAAATTTCTATTACCTACTTATTTTGTCGCGTCTCGAACATAATTAACAGAAAAACATCTTCAGGATATCACACTTAACACCCTGTATCTTATAGTCTAGCCTACAAGTGCCATTTTGATGAATTTCTCTTAACCTGTACCGAAAATTATGATTTAGGGCTCAATTGATTCGGAATGACATCTGGAAACTTTTTGAAATATTTGAAGTGGGGCCGGTAAAAATTACAATAGTTATAAACAATTTAGTAAAAAAAGAGGGGGGTTTCGTTTTTTGCAAATATCTTAAAAACAGATATCGGAAATCGAAAAAAGTCCCACATCCCGGAGCTCTAGCACCAATATTTATAATTTTATCTTAGATGTGAAAATAGCGAGCTAAAAACGGGTGATGTGAACTCCGCGCGCGCCGACATATTCGGACACTTTAACAATAAAAAATTATTTGAACCCATTAAATATGAATATTAAAAAAATAAATAAAAAAATTTAAATAACTTTTGAATACTTGAATAAACGATAATCCAAAGGGGAAAAATTTTCCCTTAATTTTTTTATTAGACATGCTTTTGTTAATTAACTTATTTTCTCAGCTTTATAATTAACACAAAAATCCTGATAATTGTCAAACTAAAAACCTTAGATTTTTTCACTTCTTGGAGCTATTTTTGAGAGTATTTATAAAAGATCCCTTTTGGAAAAATTTTTAAAAAGATTGATTTTGCACTTCGTTATTAACAATCGGAGGCATTAAAAAATGGAAAACGTATTTAAAAAAATATATTATTTTATTAAAAAAGTTTATAAATCAATGATTTTTTTTTCAAATACTCTGATTAGATCACATTCTTATTATTGAAAGCTACATAAAAATGATTTTTTATAATTTTTACTCCTATTGTTTAAATAATTGTTATAAACAAATGCTTTATTTATAAGATAATCCATTTTTTTATTGGAATCCAAAAAAATCAATAATTATCAATATATATAATAATTTTTGGATTTTTTTTTAGCGCGTTTGTTAAATAACATTGTTTTGTTAAACATGTTGTTTAAACATGTTTAAAATATTAATATTGAACCATTTTTTAAAACCATCATTTCTATTGCTCTTCCATATTCTGTAAAATAAAAAAAATTGTTTATATTTTATTTGTTTAATAAACAATTTGTTATAAAAAATATTTTTTTTTTAATTTCATTTTATTTTTTCAATGTTACAAAAAATAATAAAAACAAAATGTGTGGTCTGCTGTGTGAAAAAAATGTTCTCTATTTTTTATATAATTTTAAGTATTTTTGTATTACAGTTTGTCACTTTCTTTCAATTTTTCATCATTTTTCTTAGAATAACTTATAAACTATTGGAGATAGGACAAAAATACTTCATCTTTTTTATCCTCCGTTAAACAATAAACAAATTAAGCTTTTAACCAAAGCTCTAACTCAATTATTTATTAACTTTTTTGTAATTCTTTATAAATACTCGTATATCTCGAAACCAATTTTTTTTACAGCTTTCAAGTTTAAATGACGAAGTGTCTTTGTACTATCTCTAATAGTTTAGGTATAAGTTATTTAAACTGGAAAGCTGTAAAAAAATAGATATTTTTATAAATAATTTCAAAAAAGTTAATAAATAATTGAGTTAGAGCATCGGTTAAAATCTCAATTTGTTTATTGTTTATTGTTTAAGAAAAATTGAAAGAAAGTGAGAGAAATACAAAAATACTTGAAATTATATAAAAAATTGAGAAATTTTTTTGCACATAATATCACATGGTTAATTTTATTATTTTTTGTAGCATGGAAAAAAATTATAACCATAATTAATTTGTTAATAACAAATTTAACAAATATTTTTTTTAAGAAACGATATTTATCTTAAAAATCATTATATTTATTGTAGATTAGAATCCAAACAAATTTTTAAGAATTATCTTATAAAAAAAGCATTTGTTTATAACAATTATTTAAACAATGAGAGTAAAAAATTATAAAAAAATATTTTTATGTAGCTTTCAATAATAAGAAAACGATCTAATCGGATTATTTAAAAAAAATTCATTGCTTTATTTACGTTTTCCATTTTTTAGTACCTTCGATTATTAATAACAAAGTATAAAAATCAATTTTTTTTAGTTTTGCCAACGGGGATCTTTTCTAAAGCCTTTCAAGAATAGCTCCAAGAAGTGAAAAATTCTAAGGTTTTTAGTTCGGCAATTATCAGGGTTATTATGTTAATTTAAACTTGAGAAAATAAGTTAATTAACAAAAGCAAATCTAATAAAAAATTACAGGAAAAAAATTTTTCCAGTGGATTATCGTTTATTCAAGTACGAAAGGTATGTGTTTTTTTTATTTCTTAGTATTTATATTTAATGGGTTTACATAATTTTTATTGATAAACTGTCCGAATCGGTCGGTGCGCGCGGAAGTCACATCACCCGTTTTTACTCCTATTTTCACCTCTAAATTAAAATTACATATAAATATTGGTGGTAGAGTTCCGGGAGTTGGGACTCCTTTTTAGAAAGTGTCCTGCTCTTTAAGAATCTTTTTTTCGATTTCCGAGACTTGTAAGAGTTTTTGAGATATTTGTAAAAAACGAGGCGTGCCTGTTTCGGTGCCATCGCAAAATAGTTATTTTTGTTACAAGTACCTAAAATACAGTTTTCCGGGCGAACAAATACGGTTTCCATACGAAGCGAAGCTAGCATAGTAGAAACAGATATTACAAACAACATTTTTTTGTTAATGCTTCTTCGAAACACATTCAAAAAAAATATATATTATTTATGATTAATGTGATCAGAGCAAATATTCGTAATAGTGAGCTTCGGATTTTAATTATCATGCCACCATAGTAACTACGTACACAAAAGAATCCGAAGAAGACCTACTTCAGGGACTCAAAGTACCTGAACTTCGTAAAATAGCTATTTTTGGGAACGTGGGTATACAACAAAATTATAAAGCTGTGAACTTCATAAGTAATATAAGTTCCCACTTATATTACACCTTATTACACCACATACTTATTTTTTTTAAATCACTTATTGGCAGATTTGAATAAAAATAGAAACTTTTAGGAGTGGGTTGCAAGCAGTCAATTTGACGATTGTTCTATGAGTATTTGTAGTCAGTACACAAACTATAGTTTAAACAGATTTACTGATCAGAAATACGAAATCAGCCAAGGTGAAATACCGACACAACCTTCCATTTATCAAACTGAAATACTCGAAAATAGTAATGAAAAAAGACAAGAGTATAAAATAACTGCTATGGATTCGAATGATCTGAACACAGAGGTTGAATTAACAGGATTTCTTAGAATTAGCTCAGAAAATTTTTTTGGCTCAAATGATACAAATTCAATAGTTGATAAAACTATTGAAAAATCAATATATTCAGATAATGAGTCACTTCCGGCTGCTAAAAAACTGAAAGTAGGTATAAACGCTTTTTAAAACATTCTTAAAATTCAAATTTTGAAAATTTTACAGAAATGACTTCAAAGTCAATTGACTTACAAATAGCAACAGTGAACTTTTGCGTAACTAGTTGAATCCAATTTAACTTTTCCTAACAAATTACGTACATTTCCAAACAACTTTGAAACCCGTTGGTAAATTTATATATATATCATTCTATGTAACTTCCTGTTCTGCGACTAGTTACCCAAAAAGATCTTTCCTAACTGATTACACAAATAGATATATTCGTTTTATTTTCAAGATTCTTTCAAATATTCAAATATTACCATGGAACATAGATAATAATAATACAAACAATAGTGCGAACGTTTTGGGTAAAGAAAGTGAATATATACCACTCATAGCGGAAGAAAACTTCTTACCCATTATGTTTGATCGTGATACTACATCGAGAATTATTGTGGCGAACGGTGATAAGCAACAAGATATTAAGTTAACAAGGAACACAACTGTAGATATTGAAGAAATTTTCTGCCCTACTGCGTTTGAGCATGACACAAATTCAAGCATTGATCAACATATTGGAGAATCAATTACTTTAATTACTGACGTTCTATCTTCAAATAAAGAGGTAGATAAACTGACGCACATGAATCTTACATATAATAAAATATTTTTGTTATATTTTAGATGTCCTCTGCTATTCAGTATTGCAGGCAGAAAACAATGATGTTGATTCTACTAAAGATATTCTGGATGAAAGTTCACAGTCTTCATCTGATTCATTTAAAGATGACGATTCCAAAGACAAAGACTTCATATGTGATACTTCTGAGGACAAGAGTTCTGAATTATCAGAAGATTATGTGTCCGATTCATTTGAGGATACGGAAGGTATTCTACACGATATGGAAAGAATTTCTAATAGCAGAAGCATCATTATAACACCAATGAAACAAATAATTATTGAGAACAAATATTTGGAAAAATATAATAATGAACATAATTTTGTGTCATTAGAACGATATCAATGTGACATGGATATGCATACCAAGAAGCAACCACACTCTAATGAAAATCTAGCAGCTCATAAATCATCACCACTATCTGAGGATATTTATGTGAGTATTATATTATTTGCTTGCGGCATATCGAAAAAAATCATAATAATTAGCATTACTTAACTTTTTTTCTTATTTTCTAGGCAAAAAGAAAAAAAGCAAAGAAACTTATTCGATGTAAATACTGTGATGATGATATATTTAATAAAAATTTCACGAGACATTTACAAAGAAAACACGGTAGTGAGAAGGAACTAAAAAATATTCTAGATTATCCCAAAGGAAGTAAGGAAAGGAAGCAAGCCCTTTCTTTGTTGAAGAATCAATCCAATTTTGATCTTTACATTCGTGGAGAAATACGACCAAACCGACGATGTCAAGAAAATTGTGATAAAAATTCAATTTATTATCCATGTGCTTACTGTAAAGGCCACGGTAAAGAAAACACGGTAGTGAGAAGGAACTAAAAAATATTCTAGATTATCCCAAAGGAAGTAAGGAAAGGAAGCAAGCCCTTTCTTTGTTGAAGAATCAATCCAATTTTGATCTTTACATTCGTGGAGAAATACGACCAAACCGACGATGTCAAGAAAATTGTGATAAAAATTCAATTTATTATCCATGTGCTTACTGTAAAGGCCTTTTCCTCAAAGATTATCTAAGAAGACATGCAAAGCTTTGTATTGGTCAGAAAAAAGGGATTCACACAACAGACGGCAGAAGTCAATTGTCGAGATCACAGACCTTAACTGCTTGTTCTATGGATCCCACCCATGTTATTTCCAAGCTCAATGTAAAAGAAAAGGTAAATGTAAAATAATTTACCTATTTACCTAAGTTCTTAATTTTAATGTTGCACGACTGATTTAGTTTAAATGGACTTCATTGCTAGACTTTCAAACTAGACATTTTTTAAACTGTAAATTTACTCTAAATTTTAGACTTGTTTCTATGAAATACTATACAGGTGGGCCAAGATAAGGTTGCAAAGCATGGAGGTAACGAAAACGGTAAGACATACAGGGTCGGTTAAATCATGGCAAAATTGCGAAATTATGCCAAGAAATTTGTCAAATTCCAATTACCTACTTCCGAAGATAGGTATATTCGCGAAAACTCTTTGGTTTCTATTTTTTCCGAGTATAATTGAGAAAATAATAATAATATAAATAATATTAATATAAAAAATAATAATATAACAAAAACTAATTTTTCTTTTATCTTCTTTATTTTATCTTCTCTTTTGTTGTTGTCACTTTTACTTCTTTACATGAAGCCATATTAGGATTTAAAGTGCAACGTTTTCGTCTTCGCGGGCAATTTGCAATCTGCGGCTTTTTTTTAATACCGATTTGGAATTTTCTTCAGAGCAAACTAAATTCAGTGGCCGCCACCTACCAAGATTTTCGTTTTCAGATTCATTTTCGGTCAGAATGGAAGGTTTATGAGCGGAAATATTTTTCCAATCAAGACGTAGTCAAAGTAGTCAAAGAAATACATCACCTTGTCTATTGCCCCTCCTTAAGTGGTTCGGTTTTTGTTAGTGCGTGTTGCATAAATAAACCTCATTGGGTGCCGGCGAATGTACAAAATTGAATATGTTTGGGGGACGGGTACGTTACGGGAAGAAATTGGAAATTTCCAGCTTTTTAGCGGCATCTTGCCATTTCTTTGGCGGCACTACCGGCTCTTGCCATTTCCGATATTTCCATGCTTAGTGTTTATTTTTAGACACCCTGTATATAGGTAGGTAATTGCAACCATTTTCCAAATCTAAGCTACTATTTAAACATTGATATATGTCACATATTAATTGGCCCTAGAACGAAGAAAACGATTCTCAGTAGACAATCCCAAAAATAATAAATAGTATATTTTTTTCTAATACGTCAAATAAGGTTTAGGTACATTGGATCAAATAATATTCAATTATCATTAATTATTATTACACAACGTAATGTCACTTATTTTTAGGTATTCGATATAATGAAGGCGGATACAATTTCTCTTGAAGCAAAAAAAGACCTTCTCATTGCGCATTTCGGCGAGTCATATTTAAAAAAACATAAAAGAGAAGGGATTGTATATGTTTGCAGTAATAGAATGCGGGAACTTTCCAGATTGCTAATAGAATATAGAAAATCTATGAATTCCGAAAATATACCACTTAAAGATTTACTTTTTCCTAAGAATTTTGATCATATAGTTGCCGCTGTAAGAGCAATGGCGGGTTACGATCCTCTTAAAAAAACATTCAAATCGCCAAGTTTGGCAATGCATTTGGGTACGTCGCTAAAGTTGATATGTGAAGAATTAATTCATTTAATTTTGAAACAAAGTAAAGGTTTTCAGTGTGTAACACAAGCTGAATTGCGATTATGGATCGACAGTATAAAAGATTTCAAGAAACTTGTTGAATCTAGATGGAACATCGAATTAGCATCGCTAGCAAATAAAGACATGCAGGAAAAGAGATGGAACAAACCATTGCTTTTACCACTAGTAGCTGATATTAAAAAATTCCGAGAAGAAGTGCTGAGAATTTCAATTGAATGTTGATAAACAAACTTATAAATTGTTGGTACAATGTTCATTATCGCTTTTAATAATATTCAACAGAAGAAGAATTGGCGATGTACACTTCTTAAAACTAGAAGATTATCGTAGAGTAAGGAAAACAAATTTTACAGACTTTGAAAGTGCCCTAACGGACACAGAAAAAATATTGACTAAGAGTTATAGAAGAATACTAAATAGTGGAAAGGTATCGCGGGCAATAGTAATAGTGTTTCCGGAAATGCTACAACATTTTATTGACATTTTATTATCCAATAGAAATAAATATATTTCAAGCGAAAATGATTACGTATTTGCAATACCTGACAGTAAAATAAAATGGGGCAAAGGCGACGTCGCAATCAGAACATTAGCCAATAAAATTAACCTGGAACACCCCGAACATATCTCAAGCAATAAATTGAGGAAACATATCGCAACCGTAATGCAAATACTTAATTTAACTAAAGACGAAATGAAGCAATTTTCGAATTTCATGGGCCATACCCAAAAAGCTCATGATGAATATTATGAGTAAGTAGCGAAATGGTTCAAAGTATTTTTTTATTAAATTTATACGCTGTCATAACTTCACAACTTCCGTTTTAGATTACCTGTAGACATATATCAAACGGCAAAGATTTCGAAGCTTCTTTTAATGATGGAGAAAGGGTCCCTCCCTGTAGAATACAAGGGCAAATCCTTATCTGAAATAAATATCGATATGGAATACCCCGAGGAAAGTGAACCTAACGGCAGGTTTTTACATTTTTTATAAAATACTTATAAAAATATCTAATGGTTTTAGCCGAGGGAATAATAATGCTTAGCGACAATGTTCAAAATGATGGAGAGTACGCACGAACTGATGATAAAACATGTAAGTTAACGCCCTTTTTTCAAAAGCTATAATGTGCCCCTCAACTTGAAACGCCTCTATAAATATTATAAAAAAAATTATCTGCCACAGATAAGTGTCCTAATTAGCACTTTACATACTAGCACAGTAACTAACACTTTACTGCACTCAAATTAGAACGATCAGGTAATGTTAGCGTGGTAACTTTTTTACAAATCTACCTTTTGATTTTTCAAAAACGTTATTATTTTATAATGTTTACGTTTTAAAATTACGGCTGTAGATGAAGTAATCCTCTTACACAATATGTTGAGTGGGTATTTTTAAAGCACTTTTGCGATTGAAAGCTCGTGTTTAACCTTATAGCATTTGATTTTTAATACACTACATAGTTACAGATACCGAAGCAGATAGATCCAAAAGTGTTCAGAAGCAAAAATTAGATATCAATGAAAACAAGACAAAAACAGGTAATATGTATAATATGTATGTTTAAGTTTATGACATATTTGCATTAGTTTTTAAACGTTCTATAATGGTTAAGTTTTATTGTTCAGTAATAGCTGTTTATGAAAAAATAATATCAAAGTTTAACGCGTATGTTGCGATTGCTATTCTATGAAGCGTTTAAAAATAAATTGATATTTAAATATATCTCAGACCTGTTCTTAAAAGACAATAAATATTGTTTTTTTTAGATACTGAATTAAATTCTAAAACGGTTACCCAAAAAAGAAGTAAGTATCTTACTACATGAAGCTGTAAAGCAGCTTATTCAATGAAGTTTTGCTTATTGACTGTTAATGCTGTTTACTATTTTAGGGTGGAGAAATAAAGAAGTCAAGCAAATTGAAGAGGAGTTTTCCTCTTATATTAAAACACATACTTACCCTACGTCAATAGAAATTAAGGAATTCATACAAAAACATAAGTCAAACAGAAGTGCAAACGTCATAAAATCCAAAATTCAACATTTGATCAAACTAAAAAGTCTTTAGTTTAGTTTAGAAAGTCTAATTATTTTGACTGATAAATTTTATAATTTATTCTTTATACGCGCAAGTCGCCAGAACCGAGTTATTTGCATATATTTTTAAGTTTAGTAGATAGTATTAAAATTTGGAGGTCTCCACCTGCAAATAATAAAGCCTTCACTTTATTATTTAATTTTAGGTATATATATGTTCATTTACCTTTATTATAACTTCTATGTGTCATGTCATGTGTCTTCTAAGCTCTATAAAAAATCTATGTAATATCTACGATATGTTTTATTAATGCCTTTTAAATAAAACTTTAATTTCTTGTTTTATATGTTTTTGTTTGTATATTTGTTGAAAAATAATAAATAATTTTCAAGTTTACAGTTTGAAAACTGAAATGTAATATTTTATATTTTCTCGAAAACTCTTTAATTGAGAAAATATCGCATCATCTTATTAATTTTATATACATATACATATTTTAACACATATTCACTAATTTGATAATAACAACGCTACGGCTTCCGTCAATCTTGCAACATTGGAAGGGTATATATATCGGATGTCTGAGCGCCTTGTTGGTAATAAAAAAATTTAAACTATTATTTTTTTACCCCTCTTTTGAAATACGTTTTGCCTGAGTCTCCCTCAGCATATATATATATATATATATATATATATATATATATATATATATATATATATATATATATATATATATATATATATATATATATATATATATATATATATTTATATATATATATATATATATATATATATATATATATATATATATATATATATATATATATATATATATATATATATATATATATATATATATATATATATATATATATATATACATATACATATATATATATATATATATATATATATATATATATATATATATATATATATATATATATATATATATATTTTGTGAAAAGTAATCTTGGGTTTGTAGCATTTCATTACATAGAAATAAGCAAATAGACGAATAAGAAAGAAAACACACTCACCAGTACTATATCTGGACACACATACGGAAACGAATCACTATGCACATGAAAACGAACCACTTAGAAGTTGTACAAGTTCTTTCACCTTTCTTGAGGATCTTCAGAGCAGTATACGATTTATTTCATTGATCATTCATACTTGAATTTAAATTACCAATACACCAACACTTGCAGTGACGTTTTATGACGTTTTATTATAAATATGAATAGCAAAGAATTTCAAAGCTAATATATATATATATATATATATATATATATATATATATATATATATATATATATATATATATATATATATGTATATATATATATATATATATATATATATATATATATATATATATATATATATATATATATATATATATATATATATATATATATATATATATATATATATATATATATAGTGGCTCTGACTACCATGACTCGCCTTAAATCTGTTGGCATACTACCAAATGCAAGCTGTGGCCAAACCAGAAGCCGCCTGTGGACTGAGGCTGTCAGAAAGATACCCCTTTTACAGGCATGTGCAGATGGTATTCCGCCTCGGCTTGTCTTTGATAAACCTTACACCATACATACTACTGGTGAAGACGAGGCCGGCGTTGAAGGTGTAAACTATGTCTTCACGGACGGATCAAAGAAAAAGGATGGAGCAGGCTGTGGTATATATTCCAGGAATATGCGACTCCGATGCAGCTGGACTATGGATAAAAATGCCAGTGTAGTACAAACAGAACTCGCTGGTATAACCATAGCCGCACAAGAGATTGCTCGCAGAGAAATAACGGGCAAGACAATAAAAGAATCTGCACAGATAGTAGACAATCACTGGCCCTGAAAAACTATAAAATAACTAAAGGATCAACATGGGAATGTCACCAAGCACTTGTGAGAGCATGTCAGATGAATAACATCTGCCTGTGCTGGGTCAAAGGACACTCACAATGCAACGGCAATATAGAAGCTGACAAACTGGCCAAGAAGGCAGCCAACCTGAGTATCCTTGGGCCTGGTCCTTCAAGTACGCTACCAGT
The DNA here is from genome assembly GCA_964058915.1 of Tetropium fuscum. Classification (NCBI taxonomy): domain Eukaryota; kingdom Metazoa; phylum Arthropoda; class Insecta; order Coleoptera; family Cerambycidae; genus Tetropium; species Tetropium fuscum. Next base: position 16,691 of record CAXKVY010003115.1, read on the forward strand.
TGCAGCGAAACTTCAATTAATAAAGAAAAACACCCACATAAAATTTAAGACGTTATGGGATGAAACAAGCAGCTGTCAGCTGGCCAGAAATCTCTTGAGATATCCCAGCGAAGAGACGGCGAGGAACTATCTGGCAATGTCCAGGGGTAAACTGCGATTTGTTACAGGAATCCTAACCGGACACTGCCGGGTAAGGAAACACCTCTATAACATGAGACAAAGTGACACACCCATCTGCAGAGGATGTGAACAAGAAGATGAAACGATCGAGCATGTACTTTGCGAATGTCCCGCCGTGTCATCGACCAGAGAATCCATATTGGGGGAACGTTGGCCTTCTATGGCCAATTTGAGGGAAATGCCCCTGGGCAACATCATCACCTTTTGTACAACATTGGGCTGGTCGATGACCTAGGGAGACATTTCCCTCACGGAGGAAGCACAAGGGGCCCAATGGGGCCTAAGTGCAGCGGATCTCGATCCGCACTCCGGACATATTCCAGATTCCAGATATATATATATATATATATATATATATATATATATATATATATATATATATATATATATATATATATATATATATATATATATATATATATATATATATATATATATATATATATATATATATATATATATATATATGTATATATATATATATATATATATATATATATATATATATATATATATATATATATATATATATATATATATGTATATATATATATATATATATATATATATATATATATATATATATATATATATATATATATATATATATATATATATATATATGTATATATATATATATATATATATATATATATATATATATATATATATATATATATATATATATATATATATATATATATATATATATATATATATATATATATATATATGTATATATATATATATATATATATATATATATATATATATATATATATATATATATATATATATATATATTATAAGATACACTTACCAGTCCTATATCTGGGCATAGCGCTGGTAAGTGTATCTTCTTTATTATTCGTCTATCGCTTATTTCTCTATGTAATGAAATGCTACAAACCCAAGTTTACTTTTCACAAAACAAATATGAATAGCAAGGAACTTAAAAGTTAATCCCGCAAGCCCAGGCCGTCCAACCAAATATATATATATATATATACACTTACCAGTCCTATATCTGGGCATAGCGCTGGTAAGTGTATCTTCTTTATTATTCGTCTATCGCTTATTTCTCTATGTAATGAAATGCTACAAACCCAAGTTTACTTTTCACAAAACAAATATGAATAGCAAGGAACTTAAAAGTTAATCCCGCAAGCCCAGGCCGTCCAACCAAATGTTTATAAACAATCTTAAAAATGAGCATTAACTTCACATTCGGCCATCCTGACTTAGGACCGACTTGGTGTCAACTTCGTATACCTTATTCATAAATTTTAACAAAATAAACCAGTGACAAGAGAGTTTCTTTCAACCTTCAAGCCTGAAGGCCATCACAGAAATGATAACTTAATTTGTTAATGACTGGAGAGTTTATTTCAACCCTCAAGCCCGAAGGTCATCACACAACTGGTCACAAAATTTTCAAGTGACAGGAGAGTTTCTTTCAACCCCCAAGCCCGAAGGCCACCACACAACTGATAACAAAATTTGCAGGTGACAGGAGAGTTTCTTTCAACCCTCAAGCCCGAAGGCCATCTCACAAATTATAATAAAATTTACAAGTGACAGGACTTCTTTCAACCCTCAAGCCCGAAGGCGATTTGACACGGCGATTTGACAATTATAACAAAATTTACAAGTGACAGGAGAGTTTCTTTTATGATTTTAATAGCCCAAAGGCGTCATCTTGTGCAGTATCCCATGTCCATGATACGTTTTACCTTGACAATATTGTCAACGGCTTTGCCTCTCGCGCAGTCTTAAAAGGGGCAAAGGGTCCTAAAATATCATTAATCGGTCTTTGAAAAACTGACGGAGCATTAGTCAACCCAAAAGTCATTCTATTATACTGGCAGTGACCATCAGGCGTAATAAAAGCAGTGTAAGGGCGGCTGCTTTCGGCCACACCACGAAGCTGATGGTAACCTGACGCCAAATCTAGAGTTGAAAAACAAGAAATTTTAGCTAATCTTTCCAGTTGATCCCCAATTTTGGACAATAGAATCCTTGCGAATTCAATTTTTGGTAATCGACACACATTCGCATATCACCAGCTTTGTTTTTGACTAGTAAAATAGGACTAGCGTACGGAGAAAACGTGGGCTCAATTATATCCTTCTGTAATAAATCATCGTTGATGTTTCTAACCAACTGCCGCTCATAATGTGATAGAGGGTATGGTCGACAACAAACTGTTTTTTCATGTGTTAGTTTTATTTCCATTTCTACATTCGTGCTACCTAGCTCTGAATATTTTGTGGGGAAACAGTTTTCATATTTCGTTAATAATTCAATTAATTTTCTTTGCTCAATGGCAGTTAGTGGAGGCACAGGTACTTTCAGACCTATCGAACTACCCTTCAGTGTTACCTAAAGAGATTCCCCGTGCCACACACCGACCTGCGTTGAGTTTCATTGGCATTCTACTAACATTTAGCACAGTCATAATTCCCATACTGTTATCGATAACTATAGGTTTTGCAGGAACTACCAAAACAGCTCCCTGATAATGTATCTCAGAGTAATTTGTTATTAATGTTCCATGCAGAAAATTACTACAAACTTGATTGCGATTAACTCCAGGCATCAACGTCGTTTCTTTTACTACATGAAGTGTAAATGTATTGTTATGTTCCACAACTTCAATAGGTAAACAGATCGGGTCCTCGTCAGCATAACTTAGTTAAACTATCGCATGTTTTTGTAACATAAACATTTTCAAACAAGTTCAGTAAATGTGCGAGTTATCATTAAATCGACATCTTGATTATCCTCATTCACTAACAACAACGGTACAACACATTCGACATTATATATTAATTTGAGTTTAGCAGTTGTTTCTCCTAAGGACAGCACAGTTGCGCCTCTATAACCGCGCAAGATGGTTACTTTATTTTTATTTATACTCAAATCAAGGGAAATTGCTTTGTTTTCTTTCATAATACATCATGCGCTACCGAAATCGACATACGCTTGAATTAGTTTATTATTTATACTAACTGTTAATGATTTATACTAACATGATACTTTTTGTCGTCACTTGCGACAACATTTATTTTAGCCTCGGAATTATTCTTTAATTTGAAACACTTATCACGTGTATGCCCTGTTCGCTTAGAAAACGTACAAGTCGTCGACTCCGTAGTTCTATTTTTGTAACAATTCTTAGATAAATGACCTAACTTTCCGCAAGTAAAACTGCCACTACACGGCCCGGCTGTGGCACGTTTTATTTATGTTTATCCTTCGGCAGTTTATAGGTGGATATCGCTGAAAGATTTGAATAGTCTGACTCAATTAAGAATTTAAATAATTGATCCGTGCCGTCACATTTGGCTGCTTGAGCGCTAGCTTGTAGTAAATTATGATTGAGTGTCGATATTATGACGTCGGCCATAACATGGTCGGGTGGGTCACAATGCTTTCCCAGGCGCAATTTTTGATAGTAAAATGAAACCACGTCTTTATCTGCCCTTCGATTAGCATTTACAAAATCCTTTAATTTTGAATCAATGCTACGAACCGAAGGAAACGGACTGATAAGTTTGTCCTTCCAATGTTGCCAGGTACTGTCAAAGTGAGTTGATAGTCGATATTATGACGTCGGCCATAATATGGTCGGGTAGGTCACAATGCTTTCCCAGGCGCAATTTTTGATAGTAAAATGAAACCACGTCTTTATCTGCCCTTCGATTAGTATTTACAAAATCCTTTAATTTTGAATCAATGCTACGAACCGAAGGAAACGGACTGATAAGTTTGTCCTTCCAATGTTGCCAGGTACTGTCAAAGTGAGTTGATAGTCATACCAGGATTTTGCGTTTTCCTTTACTAATCATGCAAACAATTTTTGCTTTATCATCCCAATCATATAACTCGGCAATAGAATCAATTTTGTCGAGCCACAGTTTTATTGTTGTACTTTGGGTTACGTATCGAATTCTGGAACAAGCTCCATTCGTCCTAAACTATAAGGTTGTGTCACTGCGTCATGACATTGATATTTACGAGCTTCAAGAGACGTAACAGGGCTCTGCATATTGCCGCTCCGTGACCTTGAACGCGACCACCGCGATGACGGCACCGTTGGTTCACCCCCGTCGATAGCAGAACAATTATTATTATTAAACTTGCTATTAATTAAATGCTCGAGTTGATTAAATCGAGCGTCAATTTGATATTCAAAGGTTCGAAAATGTTTACTTTGCTCGGACGTCGAACGACCACGTTCTTGACAATGTTCGTCCCTGTGGCGAGTACGACTTCGGCTGCGATGCTCCATTGATAATGACAACAATACACTTCAATACAGTTTTAATCCTGTTAGCGTCACCGTAAATAAAGCAGCAACCAGACAGATAAGCTAAGCGAATCAGAACAGACTCACCAAGACCAGAGGCCGTGAACCTCGATGAAGCGTTCACAAAACAAAC
>CAXKVY010003116.1:0-23194 GCA_964058915.1 Tetropium fuscum
CAGCGTATGTTTCGAAGTGTACAACGATGTTTCTTAATTCGTTAGCATAAATGGTTTCAATCGGTTTCAATAACGTGACCTTTTATCTTTTAGGATAATTAAATAATCAAAATATTGCCTTGTTATTTCTATCATCTTCGTGTCGTTTCTGATATGCAAATATGGGATCAATTTGCGACTTTTTTGTCTCTTGAAGTTTCATCGCAAAATTGATACCTAGTTTCTCAAGTTTTTGGGTTGGTATAAAATAATTTAAATACATCGTTGTTAAAATACCTCTAAAAAACCTCTATTCCTATACCTATACCTATTCCTAAACCTATAGTTTATAGTTCCCCTATTATGCCAGTCGTCAGGGGGATTCCCTCGTGCAATACGTCCGGCAAGTCTGATTTGTTGTTCGAGATGGTTAGAAGGTAACAATTCCAAGTTTCCGTCATCCCACCCCTGAGCTCGCTTGAGGATGCTTTCCAGTTTTTGAGCTTTAACTCCTTTGTTGTGCTTTTTAGCGCAAAAATACGCCACAATATTGATCTCGTACCTTTTTTTGCCTAACCAATGGCGACGGAGCTATGGAGTGCTGAGGAAAGGGCAAAATCGTGACTGCCAAAATTTTCACATTCTCGGCACTTTGGAGCGCAAAAAGCCATGGAAGACTTGGTTGTAGCGTTAAAGTTCCGATAATCAAAGTTGTAGAGAATTTGCTTACCTTTCAAATACACATTTTCAACAAAATCATATGAACAATTCCGAGGAGTGGGGGGTCATTTACGAGAAAACGTGAAAATGCCGTGTTTCAAGTTGACCCCGAAAATGCTGTTAGTAGTAGCTGTCAATTGATCAAATTGGTTTGATTTCATTTATCAATTATTTATCGATTTCAATTTAATTTCAATTTTCACCATTCATCATCCAAATACCATTCACCATCGATTTATTATCCAAGTGTCCACCACCAATCTTTTTTTTTCAAATTTATTATTATAATAAATGCATAAAGTAAGTGCTCATAAAGAAAAGTAATTAAATAATAATAAATAAATTCGCCAATATAATAAATCCGAGACTTAAAACTAGTGGGCAATTCAGTTCAATCTTCATCGTTTGGTTTGGAGTGATGACTCTTCTGGAAGTTTCTGAACCGGAGCTTATATGTCGTCTTCGTTGTCATCATCGAGAAGGAAAGCTGACACGTTATCGCAGGATTGCCCAGAACAATGCTTGTATAAATTGGAGAAATCCATTCCAGTTTCCCACAGCCACACGCTCCTATGTAGCCTGTGACGCACTTGCATGAAATTGTTTTCAGCAAGGCTGATGGAGGGCCATCCCTCGTTGTCTGCACCTCGTTGTATGGATCGGCCTCTGCTACTCCTGGACCATCCCCAATCCAATGGGTTATTGGGCTTTCCCATCCACGTCATTACATGGTGGTAAGTTCTAAGTGAGTGATAGAATCCGTTCTCATGCCTATAAAATGTCTGTGATACTGGCATCTAGATCCATGAATTCCTGGGGGATCTCTACTAAAATGGGGTTCCCATGGAAGAGCATGCAAAATTTATTCTTGTCAAACCCGAAGATGTTGTATGTAGTGTCACATCCACTTATCGCGCGGAGGAGGAGAACGTTTTCTGATGAGTAAAATTTGTAAGATGTTGAGGAGTAAAATGCCTCTGTCGAATTTCCTCTACCAGGTGTGCGAAGGTAAACGTTGCTAGTCTCAGGTGAAGCCCATGATTGAAATTGCCTCATATTCCGATGGTAACGATTTTGCAGTGGAATGTGAAAATTTTGCCAAAGTTACGATTTTACCCTTTTTTCAGCGCTTCATAGCTCCGTCACTATTGGTTGTACAAAAAAAGTTGTAAATTTCGTCTTCTACAACTTTTACGCGTTACGCTTCTTGAGCTAAAAAGATCAACAAAGGCATTATAGCTCAAAAACTGGAAGTGCCAATTTTTGATGATTATTTCCCCGTCCAGAAGCGAGCGCAGGGGTGGGGATGACGGAAATTTGGAATTGTTATTATCTAATCATCTCGATCAACATATAAAAAAAAACAGACTTGCCGGACCTATTGATCGAGGAACTCCCTTTTTAAGTCTCTGGCGACTGGAGTATATATAATTAATTTATATACATTAATCCTAATGAATTTACACTATATTGAACTGGCCGCCCCTGACAAGAAAATATTCAATGGAAAGTGACTACTGCAAAATTACTGGCATTCCATTAGTATTAGACCCCAACGGTCCATAAGTCTCTGCGATACATAAAAAAATCTCTGTTCTGAAAATGTTCTGAAAAAAGTTCTGAAAATCAGTTGCCACTATAATTAATGTGAGTATTATATATCACTAATTCACCGAACTTCTCTCCCGTACATAAAAAATCCTTATCCGCGCACCCCATGGCCAGACGTCTAGATTCATTGGCTTCCTGAAATTACAGTCGTATGGACACCTTGAACTAAGTATGCATATATTATTAGATATTTACAGATACATTTTAACACGGGGAGACGGAATTGTTTACGTTTTTGGCCAATCCAAGATCGTTCCATCCTTATCGTCCGTCTTTTTCTCCCGAACGATATATTTGCCAGGTTTAACTCTTGAATTTACTTGAAGTCTTTGAATACCCTAAGAGATGTTTTAATTTCAACGAATCTGATTCATTTTAATACCAAAATGTTATTTAAAACAGCGTCTACATAAAAAAATTTAAAAGTAATCCATTATATTGCCTTATTGCGTTGATAATATATGGTGAAAACCGAAAATGTACTGTGCCTTGAGATATAATTTTCAAGAACGGCAACGTCGCTTGATGCGTTTCACTCGGGTGTTACGTTAAGGTCGATTTATGAATGGAAGCAAATTTTAAGTGGTTGCCGAAACTCCGTTGTGTACTTGTATTTTATTTAATGTGTTCTATGAATCGTTATATTTATTGTGATTTAGGTGAACAATACCTATGTTTATGGCGCATTATTGTATAGTTCGTAAAAGGGTGGATCATTTAATCCCGGAAAATGTTACTTTTCATCGGTAAGTATTTTAAAGGTTAGCTACAGCCTTTGGCGGCTTGGCTTGGCTTGGCTTACTCAGGGCCAAGAAGCAGCGTTGCCGAATTTGCCGGCGTCTTCCATTTTCTCTCTCGCACTCATTGCACTTTTTAAAACAATGATGGATCGGATCTTCTAGCGCTTTATAAATGAATCGTTGCGTCTCCCTGTATTACAATGTCTCTGGATATTTCACTCTTTTCAGATTCAATTGAGGATCTTCTCCTTTTTCAATTTTTTCAGTTTCTGATTTTTCTATGACATATACCACCTTATCAATATCAATTATTATAATGTTTTGTCTTCGAATAAAATAACCTCCCAAGCCCTTTACCCTCTGAATATGAAGGGTTTGGGCATATGATCTTTAGTTCTTAAAATTACATGTAAAATGGTTGTTGAGTGGACTTTATAGCTTAAAAATTATGGGAGTTATGGTAAAAATATCCAATCGCATTTTTTCGGAGCATACAAATTTTTCATTTCACATAATTTTGTTTCATAATTGATAATATGTGCGTGTATGATGTATAAACAATATACATAGGTACTAACATAAATGTAAAATTTTTAAAAAATTTTTGTTTATTTTTTTTTATAAATTTGGGCATGGGGGTGATTTCTAAGGGTTGAAAATTTGGAATACATCGTAAATCATGTTCGAGAATGTGAAAGAAGCTTTATTCTGCATAATTAAATAAGATATAAAATCCATAAAATGTTAAAATCTGCATTTTTTCTATTTTTCTTTTACGGAGCGGTAGTTTTCACCCCTTAAAAGCAAAAAGCACAAGTCGGGCGTATGTCACTTTTGAAGATATGGGTAAGACGAGCCTAATTTCAAATTTTCATGAAAATCTACATCGATTCAAAGAATTCGGAGGTAATAGCTTAATTTTACCTTTGCAACGATTGCACTGTGTCGTCAGTCGAAGGATATACACAGGATATACACAAAATCGGAGGTTGAAAGAATTTGGAGGTAATAGCTTCATTTTAGGTAATGATGAGATAATGATCAAAACACTTATTTAGTCAAAATTTTAGTACAAAATTTTAGTAGAAAAGTTTAGTACACATTTTTTGCTTATTATCTCTATAATAGTGCCCAAAAAGTAATTTTAAATAGATTTTCTTCTGAAATGCTTAACGCAATGAAAGACGTACCAAAAGGTAGTATATTGGGTCCTTCACTATTTTCTGTTTACACGGCTGATTTCTCTAAATACTTACAGCATATTGATTCACATCAATATGCACCTTGATTTCGCTGTACAAAATATCAATCGTGACTTGGATACTATTTCTTTTGTGTCTAATGCCCATGGACTAATTTTAGATCAATGCAAAACTTGTTTGAGTTACTTGTGTTTGGAAGCATAGAGAATTAATCATAAATAAGCCAGTTTTTCTCAACTATCAATCGCAAAGTGTTGTCGTCTAGTGTATTGTAAAAATGTATGCATTTACCTTGACTATAATCTAAGACTTCAAAAGCATGTTTCTAACAGAATACAAAAATCTTACTGTAAATTAATAGCATTATATTTTCATAGGGATATTTCTTAGCACTGACGTTAGACTCAATTTATGTGACTCGTTGGTACTAAGCTATGCAGCATATGGTGAAACAATTTATTGACCTGCAGTATTAAACAAATATAAAAGAGGTTTGGAAGGCTGAAAAACGCTTGCTTAAGGTTCAGCTACAACTTAAAAAAATTTGACAGTATCCAGTCAATTTGATGATGCGAAATGGTTTAATTTTGATGAACGTTTGGTGGGTCACATGACCTGTCTGGTATATAAAATTGAGAAGGTGGATTTACATGTTAAATTTTTAAAAGGATCTAATATTCCTCGACACAGCTCTGCCCAATTTCAACGATCCTTTAAACTTAGCGCCTAAACTTTATAATAAGCTGCACTCCTACATCAAATATTTTTTAAAATATTAATCCCTTTAAGAAACTAATCAAATCCACTCTTTTTGCAAATAGAAACTAATATTATTTATTTTGTTATGAGCTCAGTTAACTTGTGTTTTAGAGTACCTTCTAATTATTATATTTTGCTCTTGTATTTCTAATGGAATGGTTAGGTGGTCGAGCAACTTAATTGAATCTCATCATTCCTGTTATATATTTTTTATTTTATGTTTATTAACTTCGCTCAACAATAACACATTATTATTATTATTACTATTATTATTTTGTGCTGGTAAGTCCCCCCTGGCCTCCGACTAAGTCCCCACGTCCGCGGGGTAAGCGGTCATTGAGGTCGCAATTCATGTGTCCTGAGTAGACGCAACGAGCCAAGTATGACGGCCTTCTGCATCTTCCCGGCGATGACTTCTGCCGATTGACGGCATGCTGGGATGGTTCTTAATTCTGAGAGCAATGATTGTCGCATACCTCCGAGAGAGCCAATAATAAGAACCACAATTTTAACAGAAAAACCCGGGTACAGCCTGCGGAGTTCAGAGAGTAAATCTCGATATTTTGTCAGTTTCTCCTCCTCTGTCAAGACAATGTTCTTTTCGGCCGGAGCCGAAAACTCAATAACGAACATCGTCTTGAGTTGGTGGTCGAGGAGGACTATGTCAGGCTTATTGGCTTGTATCCGCCTGACGGTGGGAATGAATAGTTCCAGTATAACCGGGACCTCTCATTCCCCACAACGGACTCAATATCCCCCGGAGCATAGGGCAACACCGGTGTCTGATCTATACCGTACGAGTGCCGTAGGTGGTAATACAGCACTCGTAATGCCTCGTTATGTCGATCGATATAGGCAGAGACCGCATATGCTGGACAAGCTGACAGCAAATGCATAATGGTCTCTGGGGCCCGACGACATGCTCTGCAGCTGACGCCAATCACTTCTATACCCATCACGCGGCTTCGGTAGACCAGGGTGTTTAATACACCATCTTGGCAAGCTAATATAAAACCTTCGGTCTCTGACTTCAGCCCAGCCGACCTCAAAAAGCTAAAGGTCAGCTTTTGGGATAAGCCTAAGTCTTCTATATTTCTATAGTAGACTCCGTGCAATGGCTTATCCCTGTGCTGCTGAAAACGTCTAAAAAGTGTATTTCCAGCAGCACGAAGGTGGGCTTTCAACCGAGCAGGGTCCAACTCGGTGACAGAGTTTGGATTATTCTGCTCGGTGTCGAAGTCGAGACCTAGTCTATTAGCTGCTCTGTGTGCTGCCCTATATATAAAGACTCCTACGCCAGCTCCTTCATGGTCTTTGACCATGAGGAGTAGGGGATCCGAACTCTTGATAATTTTACAGGCTTTGTCCAGAGTTACTCTGTTGTGGAGACACTCCAATCCCAAAAGTCTACGGCCTCCCTGTTGTCGTGGGAGATACAACCGCGGAACGGACGATCTCGGATGCAAACTCCGACAGAGATGCATCATTTTGCGGGTACCTACGTCGAGTTGCTGCAGCTCCTCCTGTGTCCATTTGATTACTCCAAAGGAGTAGAGTAGAACCAGAACGGCTATTATTATTATTATTATTATTATTATTATTACTAAATCAATGAAAATAAACTGTGATCTCCCGGTCTATAATAGAATATGATCTGTTGGGCTAAACGTATGGGCAGTCATGAAGAATGTTAATAATGAGGGAGCGACCGTATGTATTTATCTCGTAATGTATATAATAATCCGTAGTAAAGAGAGGATAATTTGAAGTACTGATTGAGGTAGCCGTTTTTATATACCTTCAAATAAGTAAAGGCCAATAATTATCTAATATAAAATGTATAGTTAGAAACTATTACCTCCCAGAAAGTACACGAACAATAATAATCGTTTAAAACACCGACCTGCCTCCGGCGCTTTGTCTAAATCCTAATAAGACCCTCTACATAAATCACAGTTTATTCAATTAAACAACCATGTAGGCTTATTTTAATCTCTTATCAACATCTCAGATTTAATTTACAGCCGTACGGCAAGAAATTAGATAAATTCTGCAGTTGGGATCGGACAACGATTGATTAATACGTCTGTAAATGGTATAGTCAAGCTTTTTAACGGACGTAAAGTAGTTCTAATCAATTATAATGTGTCCGTATGGCTTCTATTCATAATGTATTGCTTCTTTGATAGGTAAGGAAATAGGGAAAGAAATTTAATTATTGCAGTCTACATCTATTGCAGTCTTCGTTTAATTTAAATTTGACACGAGAAATGGTAATGTCCAAATTTGTTTGGAATTAAATTTCCTATAATTTTGGTTCCCGGTTGGTACCATTTGATATTTTTCGATCATGACCCGAAAGAGATGAAATTTAATTATTGCGTTTATTATTGATTTTAACCATTAAACGATGATGAATAAAATTGATGGAATTTAAATAGGTTACAAATTTGATCCTCATTATTTTTTCCCTGGAATTTTATGTATACCCTTTAAGGTTTAAATTTGTGGGGTTGAAATTTAATAATGCAATATCTCGTTTCTTATTGATGGTAATGTATAAACGATCAGAGACAAATTTATTAGGAATTAAAATTGCTGCATCTTTGATTCTTTGATGCCGATTCTTCTTTTTTGTAGGATTGATATTTCTTGAGCACGCTTAGGGTAAAGGGATAAATAAACAGCCACCCGAACTGTGTGAAGAAAATGAGAATTTAATTTTTTCTTAAGTACCTACAAAAAAACCTTCGAAATTCGAATTATGCGTGCTTCGAATTTTATGCCGAATTTTATGACTGATTCATTTAGCCGATGGTCCCGCCATGTTTAGGTCGTCTGTTTCTTCCTCGTAAACATCAAAATCTTCCTCCCGAAGCTCTGGAGGGTTGATGCTGATTCGTTCTGATGACAGGTTTCCGTCACCAGGTTCTCGAATTGCGACGACGTTCTCGAACTTTGCTCCGCCGCAGTTTGGGCATAACAAAACAATAATTGAGTCCTCTGACAACCATGCACACATTTATCCGCATATTGGTCGTTTTGCATTTGCACGAAATTGTCATCAGCAAACATTCTGTTGCTGGATCGGCTGAATCTGGCATGATAGGTTCTAGTCCACGATTAGATTGCTTTCTTTTTTATTTTGCATTACAACTTTTTTTAATGTATCCATCTACTATGTTGTAAGAACAGATAAAAATAAGTTTTTAAAATGTACTTATCCGTATCTGTATCCGTAATATGTTCGGAGTGCGCTGCACTTAGCCCCATTGGACTCCTTGTACTTCCTCCGCGAGAGAAATGTCTCCCTAGGCCATCGACCAGCCGAATATTGTAAAAAAGGTGATGATGTTCCTACGGACGTTTTCCTCAAATTGACCATAGAGGGCACGTTCCCCCAATATGGATTCTCTGGTCGATGACACGGCGAGACACTCACAGTACACGCTCAACTGTTTTATCTTCTCGTTCACATCCTCTGCAGATGGGTGTGTCACTTTATCTCATATTATAGAGGTGCTTCCTTACCCGTCAGTGTCCGGTTAGGATTCATATTGCAAATCATAGGGTTCCCCTGGACATTGCCAGATAATTCCTCACTGTCTCTTCGCTGGGATATCACTGTCTCTTCGCTGGGAAGAATATAATAACCTATACCCTATATCCTATATACACCGATAACGTCTTAAATCTCTTATAGATGTTTTCCTTGATTATTTGGAGTTTCGTTGCAACTTGAAGGGCCAGGCCCAAGGATTCTCCAGCTGGTAAAAATATACTTAATATCATAAGAAATCTTACATCTTTATAAGAAATTTTACATCGTATTAAGAGATTTTCACCCTATATAACCGTGTATTCTGCGACACCATATCACAGATTATTGTTAAAGCCCGTACACAAGAAAAGAAGAAGAGAGATGGACCAAGAGAGGCTTGAACAAATACTTTTCCACCCTGTTTCTACAACCTTTATGATAACGACAACGCACAAAAAAATGTGTTTTTTTTTGTACAAGTAGATTTCGAAATAAGCTTTAAAAACTATCCGACAATGTTTGCACCTGAAAGGAAGTACCTAATGAAGATATATTTTTCTGAAAAGGTAAAATTCGTTTTCGAAATAAATGTTAACTTAATTTGCTTTACTTAATATAAACGTTCCCCATATAAATATGTCTCGTGGACATATATGCGTAATAAATGTTGTTGAGCGCTTTAAGATAAATATAGGTAAGTCACGAGGCGGACAAGGAGGTAGCGGTATTTTGCATACAAAGAGGTAAATAACGATTATTTTCTAAGGCACTTTAGAATGCTAGCGAGGTAACTACTCTTACTTTAATGTGTTCAAATAACCGCGAAGTGATTTTACGACTATGGTTATATGTAAATTACATAATAGAGTGTCAAAAGCACCTAATTTGTTTGTAATGGCTTATATTATATTAGCTAGTTACATAATTCAGGCATTTTACATAGTAAATACGCCAAAACTTATATATATATATATATATATATATATATATATATATATATATATATATATATATATATATATATATATATATATATATATATATATGTATATATGTATATATATATATATATATATATATATATATATATATATATATATATATATATATATATATATATATATATATATATATATATATATATATATATATATATATATATATATATATATAATATATATATAAAATATATAAAATGTTAAATAGCACGATACCCCTTGTGATACCTTATTTCAAAGGGTTTTTTTATGGTGTATACAGCAAAAAGAAAAATTTTAAGTTTGGATCATAAATAACGTAGATATTCGCTAAATTAAAGTTCCCATGCTTACCTATGCTTTGCTAAAAATATGAACTTTAAAACAATTGCCAATCAATGACACTTGACAAAAAATACTTGACATTTCTCTTAGTACAGTTTATTTTGGCTTTTGTCAAACTTCACAAATTTTGATTAATGCCGAATTTGTCAGATAAACAGCGGAATCAAATCCTAATAATGATTGGATGCGGAGATAAAATGAGAAGTCAGTCGGAAGTTTGTGAGATGTTCAATAATGTTTATCCTAATAACAGAGTTGCACAAGCAGCCGTGAGTAAAAATAAAAAAAAAATTGCGCAAGCTGGATTCGTAAAAGATGTTCAAAGATCAGGCCGACCTAAAACGTTAAATGACAATGAACGTCTTCATGTAATGCTGAGTTTAACCGAAAATCCAATTAATTCTGTGAGATTAATTCATGGCGTTTCTAAATCTGTAGATCATCGTCATGTGAAGAATGAAAAGTGGTCACCATTTAAAGTTCACGAAGTTCAGGAACTTTTACCTGGCGATGAAAATAGAATAGTTGAATTTTGCGAAACAGTCTCCAACATTATTAATCTAAGTAATTCAAATTTGGTAGAAAATATAATTTTTTCCGATGTAGCAACATTTTATTTAAACGGGACTGTAAATAGGCAAACAACTGGATACTGGAATAATGTAAATCCTCAGATTCGAATCCTCAGAAGTTTTGCCGGCCTTATTAGTTTTGTTCCCCCGTAATGAAGAGCCCGATATGGTTGATGCAAATATTTGGTTCCAACAAGATGGTGTTCCTCCGCATTATGCGGCACGTGTAAGAGAATTTTTAAAAGAAACGTTCCCAAACCGATGGATAGGTAGAGGTGGTACTATTGAATGGCCTCAAGATCTCCTGATATGGCCCCATTAGATGTCTATCTATGGGTTATTTGAAAAGTACGGTTTATGCCACTCAACCACACGATATCGAGGTACTACATTTTAATAAATAACTCAATTTTTTAAATAAATTCGTCTTTTTGCAGAAATCTTCATTTTTTGTTGAACAATGTGTTTAAATTTGCCAACAAAATATTCTTTTATGCTTAAATCAGCAACACAGCGTAATTACAAGATGCATTGCACTTTCTTGTGTCAAATGCGATTGATTGGCAATTGTTTTAAAGTTCTTATTTTTAGCAAAGCACAGGTAACCATGGTAACCATGGGAACTTTAATTTAGCGAATATCTTCGTTATTTATGATGCAAAATTAAAATGTCTCTTTTTACTGTTTTCAGCATAAAAAATACTTTGAAATAAGGAATCACAAGGGGTATCGTGCTATTTAACATTTTAAAGTTGGGGTTGGTGGGGGTTAGAGGGGTTGAGGATGAACGAACGAAAATAACTCCTATAGGTTAGAATTTGACAACAAGAATCGACTTGTTTGAGATTTTTTCCAAAACATTGCTATGAAAAGTTTTATGAATTTTACCCAAAACTTTCATTAACATTTATTTGGAAGCCAAGCAAATAATATTAATGAACTAATACTGATTTCCAATATGAATGAAATATCTTGTACCCGACTTATTGCGGAAACTGAGGGATGTATTTAGCTTTTCGTATGTTCTCGTAAATTCAAGGACGCAGCTTTTCAATGTGGAGGGGGTTTAATAACTAATTTTCGTTTTGATCCCCTATGTTGAAGTGGGTATAACCGTGTCTTAGTTTTTGGGTAGGTACAGTTTGGAACACGTATCAGCTGAACTTAATTTTTTGCTTCCTCAGAAATGGTTGAGAATTCCTTTACATTTGTAGGCTCTGCCATGTAATTTTTACTGTTTTTGCACTTACACCACATTCACTTTTTGTTTTGTTCAGTTTAAGTTTGATGTGTACCAGAAAATTTTTCTTAATACTAATCATTGCAATTATGGATTGGCTATTTCGGATCTATTCCATAATAATGATTATTTGTCTATGCATGGCCGATTCGATGACTAAATTTAAACATATTATAAAAGGGGGGATTTAAACCCCCCTTGTATAATATGTCCTAAATACTCTAAATACTCAGTTTAGTCTGTAAATATGTGAGTAATATCGATATAAATATGTGATGAATGAATCAACGTCTCATTTATATTTTATAATTTTGTACCAACCCAACATTGATTTAGTTAAGTTTAGTTAACCATTTGCCACATGGCTTAATTAAACATTGAGAGGATTGTTTGAAAACTCTCTTAAAATAAAAAATCGCGAAAGTTCACCGTTTTAATAAATTCTCTCGCCGCCGCGCCTCTTGATAATTAAAATAAATATTTACCACTTTTATGTTGGTAATCTTAGTTAAATTAGAAGATATTTTACGAGAGGAAAGCTACAGGGAAAATCATATATATGGTCACAGATTTGCAGATTAAATTTCATTATTAGCTCTTTGTCTGTTCGATAAGTATGTTTGCTAGCTACAGCTATAAGAGCCAAGTGATCTTTCAAGAATAATTCTAGTATAGTGGACTGGAGTTTTAGTTTACCGAGTGTCACAATTCAGACGGCTGGCGGCAAAGAGTAAAGGATAAACAAACAACTATAAAAAGCTTTTGATGTTAGCCGACTGTATGACCCAAATTATGACACTCGGAAATCTTAAAGTACAGAGAACTACTATATGTTGTCAGCCAGGGACGATCAGGATGGAGAATGACGAACAATTAACGAGTGGCGGCACGCAACGCTCCCATGGTTTAGGTACTATCGGTACTATGTTAATTTCAAGACATCTAAAATAAACGTTCTAGGTCGGTACTGAGAATGGAGACGTATCCACAGTGTATCATATCGTATCCATAGTATCAATCAGACGATCCTGCGACAAAATTCTTGTGACGTAAGAATCTAAAAATATTCTTGTATAACCAACTGGTCCTTGAGGCACATTGTGTGATGTACACGTATCTTTATTATCTGGTAGCTCGGGCAACCTTGTGACAAAAATAGGTAGCTATGTATTTTATGGCAAGGGAAATATAACTGTGTCGTCTATCTCAAAGGGGATTAAATACAAAAATAGAGAGAAATAGTAAAAGCTACGGGATTTTAACTCGTAACATTTCGTATACAAAACATAGGCTTTACCCGTTAGACTCTCACCGCTCTGCAAATATCCGGTGAACTAAATCTTTGAGTAACTCATTTTTTCATTTAGTCTTTGTTATTGTGTATGATTTTCATAACCTTTAGAAAGACGATGATGTTATCAATTCTAACTTTCTAAATACATAAATGAATGATATTAACAAAATCCATATAGCTTATCAAACGTGTATGATCTATAGCGATAATAAATCACTTCCCATGATAAAACCACGTTACAAGCCGCCTACAACCTGTCACAACAAACACTTTGTTATTATTAATATAAATTGCAAATTTAGTATAAAATGTGCATAGAGTAACAACGTATATAAATCAAAAGGAGGTGTAATGTTTCTTACAGTCCGTACGATTGAGATTAATAGTATTTGCTTATTGCGTGCATAACAATAAAGATACCTCTATATATATATATATATATATATATATATATATATATATATATATATATATATATATATATATATATATATATATATATATATATATATATATATATATATATATATATATATATATATATATATATATATATATATATATATATATATATATATATATATATATATATATATACACTTAAGTACTACATATAAGAATAAGTGTGCTCCATGTCGCTCTTTTCGAGGTTAAGTTTCGTTAATATTTATAGAGGGAGTTCAACGCATCGCAGACGTAACAAAAAGAAATTCTAAATAACCCTATAAGAATTTATAAACTGATCAACAGAATACGGTTATACGTCCAAATTTGACCTAATTTTGGAACTGTGTTAATTTTGATTGTTTCCAGCGATTCAGTTTCCGTTTGGAGTGTTAGCTAGTTCGAAGGCAAGTTGATTTTAATTGAAGTCCCCCATAACTGGATTTCGGCGGTATATAGGTAATTGAGATTTCGGTAATTTTTAACACAACGTTGTATATTTAATTTTTATCTTGAGTTGATTATCATCCTCCCATCGTCTTATTCCGGTTCACGAGTGAAAACGTTATTACTGCAAGATCAAAAAGTTATTTTTTTTAAACATCATCCTGTAAATCAAGGAAATAAGCGGAATATTCAAAACCGTTTCGACATATGAGATCCATCTCTATGCCATTAGTGTTTAAATCCCAGAAAAAGTTTAACTGGGACAATGCCGAACTTTCAAAATGTTTTTTTTACCACCCTGTAGAAAACTTATGTGAAATAGGTACCTAATTTTAGCAAAAACAGGAACTGACAGACAAATGATTGGACAAAGAAAGGTGATAGTTATGTAGTTTCGATATGTCGATATGTCGATATACGTAGTTTATCATAGTAATATTTTCGTATTTATTAGCGTATTTATTAGCGCAAGTCGGGTAAAGGGATGAGGGAACAAGGAGGATGTGTTCCATTCGCCTCAGAGTTTGCAATATAGCGATTCTGTTGCGCAAAGTATCTTATTTGTGCATGTCTTCGGTGGATGTGGCACTACATCGGCATTGTTCAATCAAGGCAAGATTCGATTCCTCAAAATTTAGTAAAAAACCTTAACAGACGCAATTCAAGTATTTGACGACCCTAATGTAGAATTAACGGAAGTCGTTGCCGCTGGCGAACTGTTTATGTTGAATCAGTATGCGTTATGTTTATGTTGAGCTGGCGGGGAGTTTAGAAACCTCTAGAAGGTGGATGGCGAAGAACAAGCACAGGACTGGATGCAATACCGATCGCGAAGTAACCAGCTCCAAAAGTTTTACTTCAGAGCATCTCATTCAGATGCCAGAAAGGTTGTGGATTTTTCACCACGCGTTAAGTAACGAACGCACATTAACATCATCGTTTCACAACGAGCGCTCAATATGTCGTGCTAGGAATAACGAATTTTGAAATAACTTTAATAGTGATGTATCGTTTTGTTCCTTATATAAAAGTATGGATAATTTAATGTATTTAATTGTTATTAAAAATTTGGAGAGGGTTGAGGAACACCATATAAATAATATTCAATGACAGCCGAGAAATCCATTTGTGTTGTTTTCGGACAGAAAGTTTATAAACATGTTTCGGCTGTTCAAAGCTTTAACTCAAGTTAATATAATGTTTAAATTAATAACAATTATAATGTTTAAGAGAGGTGTTATATTCTTTCCCAGGTTTGGAGAGTACGGTAGATGGTCGATATATTCTCATCTGATTTAGTTCAAGGTAGTCTTCTCAATAAACACAAGTGTTTTTTTCTCAGAATATCATGTCTTGCAGTTCGGATATGTCGCCATATAATTTATATAATCCTTGCAAGCATCTCCATATTATGAAAAAGTGCTGCCCTAAGACGATAATGGCATCACAAATCAATGGCGTAAAATAAAACAGCAAAAAATCCATATGTGCGGGTTTTAAATGAAGCTAATGATATTTAAGTAAAAATAAGATTTTATGTGAATTTTAGGAATACCTTCTAAAACAAATCATTAAAATCTCATTAATAGTCTTGTAAATCCTCCGCCTCTGTTGCTTTTATTCATGGCCCATAATCATTGAGCCTTTCTTGCACGACCATAAAAATACCCACAAAATTTATGGTCTCATATTGTTTATGGCATGACTAATGTAATATAATGATTTTGTGATTATTTCATACAATAAAATAGCAGGGGATTGCGGGTCTATTTATAGTAACAACAGCCTGAAAGCTAACATAATAAACACGGCACGCGAAGGACGCTATGCATTTTTGGGAGTTAATAGAGGCCAACGCGATTTCCTTACTTGTGCGGGTTGTAGGGCAATTGCTGGAGTTTACGGAATAAAATGTACCATGTATATCGTCTGAGTTCCTTACTTGGAGCTTGGAGGATATATCGATAAATACTATATTATTTTTAATCAGGCTTGTACGATCCCAATAAATTAGATGACAAGTTTAAAAATAGTTATTTGTATACTTAGGCTGCGAAATTGCTTCTAGCGTACCGTGAGAAAAATTATTGCCGAGGCCGCACCCGCAGAAGCGAAATAATCTCGAGGTCGCTAAAAAAAATTCGCGGCCGTGGTGTACACACTATTTTTTGTGCAACCGTATGCATTAGGGTGATGCGTCATTTTTTATTTCAGAAATTTAAAAAGCCTGTTCTTGGAAAAGTTGTGCTTTAATGAAAAAGGACTGATAGTAGAAAAAAGAAAAAATTCGATTACCCCTTCCACCACCCAACAACTTTAAAAAAAAATTTCTGGTTTTAAGAAATGTGACAGGCCTGTAGGCATTAAATGTGTATATTAAAGAAAAATCAATCATGTCTTTAGAATTCTATGTTTACCCCTTCCACGTCTTACTTCTCACAATCAGTTACGAAAAGTAAAATTTTACGCAACTGATTTTGTTATTTACATTTCATAGTAGGTTATTTAGACAATTATGGAACTGACAAGCTATGAAGTGGCATCGTAAATATTTTAATACTGGGTGGTCTTTAAGTGTTATTGCTAGCCCTCTTACAAGTTAGCAAAAGTTGCAAATATTGAAATTTAAAAGAAAATGGTTGCAAGGTGAGGACTTAGCAGTAAGTATATCATCATGGGGGTGGATCTGCAAGGAGAAGCAATTTGATTCAACATGAACAAATGATAAGTTGGTTAAGATGAAACCCCTTTGATACGGCTGCAACAGCTAGTTATGGTACGCAGTTTCCTGCTTCCTTGTGGACAGCTAGACACCGAATTAAACAGAGCAATATAAGTAGGTACATTATACAGCTGCTAAAAAGCCTTGGTTATCTGACCGCAACAGAGAAGCAAGGCTGCGCTTGGTCAACAATTATATTGACAGAGATGAAAATTTCTGCTCTAATGTCATCCTCTCCGACGAAAAAATATTCGTCAGGCTACGATGGGTCGCTTCGTGTGTATAGACCAAGAAATTCGCTGTACGAAGAAAGATATACCAGCGCGGCCATTCCAGGAGTCTGCCGAGACATGCTGCATGCTGCAAAAAATTATGTTACCATCGGAGCAGCACTTGTATCCAAATAATTTTACCTTCCAACAGGATAATGCACAACTGCACATGAACCACAACCACAAATGCACAATAACCCAATTCACAACTGCACATTGGTGCGGGACTGCTTCTTAGACAACATTCAAGTTTTACCTTGGCTATACAGTCCCGATCTCAATCCAATTGAAAAAAAATGGGGACGATTGGTCAAGGAAATACATGTCAGAAATTTTCACCCGCAGAACAGGGAAGAATTTCTGTTGGTCGTTGAGAACGATTGGGAAAATGTGAATGCAGATTACTATCGTAGGTTGGTTCATTCTATGCCAAGGCGGTTGGAAGCAGTACTTGCTAACAATGGAGCAATTGATTTAATCTGCTTCTTTAATTTATGTTTTTGCTATATTTCAAAAATAAGACTTACATTCTGTTATGGCTTTATCCGAATGTTTTTTTCAAATACTGAATCTAGATATGAAAACGTAGATATGAAATACTAATCTAGATATGAAAACGTTGTCATATTAACAAGAAATTCATAAGTCTCTGTACTGTCAAAGGTCACAATTACATGATGCTAAAATAACAAAAAATATTTACAAGAGTCGTTTACTTTCAACTGCTCGTCCAGTACCTACCATTGAAATCAAAATTGGAACCACTGAATATCTTATGAAATATTCCGTGAGAGAGAGATTATTATTTTTACATTAAGGTCGACATGTCCATCAACCACAGTGCCATACTACATATTTTAGGTACCGTTTATGATCTAAAACATTACTTTTTCTTTGAGCATTTAATTGATTTCTTCTAGATGAAAAGTAATGGTTTGGAGAGAAAAACTCAAAGACGACCCATTGGATTTTTGCATCAAAGAAGACCCATAGGATTATCCTAAACCCTAGGTATATACCTAATCTAAACTTTAGGTACCTAAGCATCTTTGACGAAAAACACCTCAAGATATGATTAGTGTTTCCACGAAATCATTACTTTTCATTTCGAAAAAATAAAAGAGATGCTTGAATAAAAATTAATGAATGAAAAAAAAGTAAAAATAACAGAATACACCTAAATATCGCTTGCTAAATATCGGTACCGATCGACTTCCATATTTATGTGCTCTACAAGGATCACTTACTGGACAGAATTTTCAGAAAAGCGGCGTTTAACAGAATTATTTTATAAGAAAAATAACAAAGTAAAAAGTAATTCTACCTCTTTTAATTTAAATGCGCATTAAAACTTTAATTCATACACACATATACTTCAAAATAAATATTTTTTCATTTAAAATTGACCATAGCATGTGCAGTAACATGAATAAATAATACTATTAATCGACAACATATACCGTACTAATTTGTTGGATTGGGTTTTTAAATAAAAGCGCCATTATCAGATCAGATTTTAGTTTCTGAAGCAACTAATAATTTATGATTAATACAAACATTTTTGTAATAACTTTATTTTATTAGCGAACTTCTTATAGCAAAATCGTTATATAAAAGCCGATATAAAATAAGTATAAAATAAGTTTCGGAAGTATTTTATAGGTATATTAAGCATAGCAAACGTAAATATAATATAAGGCAAATAATAAAAATATTATAAAAGTTTTATAGATAATTATGGGAACATTATATAATTGTTCCTTTAAGGTTCCCAGCAGGACAAAATATTAGAACAAAATATTACACCATGACTAAAATTATTATATAATCTGGGCCCTCCTTGGCTGTATAGATGTTATATAAACGTTTTAGGAATGATTTTAAGAGTAAGGATATTTTATAAAATTAGTCTTAGAAATGTTTTCTCTGATCGGCATTTCCTAAATTTGTACATACCGTCAATGAAACAACTCACAAGTAATTATCAAGATGACATTGAGAAAGAAATATATTCATAATATTGTTGTAAAATCTAGTGTTAACTAGCGTACCTTGTTAATTTATTCTCTTCATAAACATTATGTATGTACAGAGGGCCGACCTGTCCAAAAATCAAGGTAATTAACATATGAAATATTGCCTGTAGATTAGTTGTTATCTTAATATAATGGTCAGCTTTTGGTAATTTCATGGTCTGGTAAACGCAGGATTAAAATTAATTTGATATTAAACAAGTCAAAAGGTAGCGCTAATGTATTAATTACCATTGAAACATTTCGGTAAATGGATAATTTTATATAAACTGTTTTGATGTCTACACCTACGCAAATTGCTTATACTCGTAACCTGTATCCGAAATACTAGCTGAAAAGTTATAATATTTAATGGTAGATAAATTTAAGTAGTTATCCAGTATTTTAGACATCTATTTATGTAGATACTTCCGCGGCATTCCGATTAGTGATTCTATATATTAATTAGTGATTCCATATAATGTAGCAAGGTTTTTTATGTTTAGTATACATTTTATAGAGGTACTTAAGAGGATTCTTCTAGAAAGTGCTTTCTAGATTCTAGATAGATCCCTTCCTATAGTGCTTTCGTTTGATATGCAAACTAATGGAATGCGATGCTCAGTGGCGCGCGCAATATAGGAAATAAAATAAAAAACAATAATATCAACTCAATTTAATTTATAATATATCAAAAAGTGAATATGGTTTTGTAAACAGAAAACAGGCGATTACCATGAAGATATGAATTCCACCGTTTTCGAGGATTGGTTCAAAGGAATTCTTGACAAATTACAACCTGGATCTGTTATAGCGAAGGATAATGCTTCTTATCATTCTCGTAGAACAGAACAACTGCATGGCGGAAGGGCCAATTAAAGACTGGCTGGAAGAAAGAAACATTGAACACCATGATTAACTACTTAAAGTCGGTTAATAATAATACAATTAGTTGACAATTATAAGTATATATATATATATATATATATATATATATATATATATATATATATATATATATATATATATATATATATATATTAGCTTTGAAATTCTTTGCTATTCATATTTATTTTGTGAAGTAATCTTGGGTTTGTAGCATTTCATTACATAGAAATAAGCAAATAGACGAATAAGAAAGAAAACACACTTACCAGTGCTATGTCTGGACACACATACGGAAATGAATCACTATACATACGAAAATATATATACAATATATATATATATATATATATATATATATATATATATATATATATATATATATATATATATATATATATATATATATGTGTAGTGATAAATGTTAGGATCTTTGATTTACGAACGAAAATAAATCTTCATGTCTTATAGCCTCCATCTTAAATATTTGTTGTGACAAATAATCATGATCCGCTATCCCAAAAACACGAAAAAAACCCCGAGCCGTCATCTGGATAGAAGGAAGGAGCAGGCTATGATATATATTCCAGAAGTCTCCGATTTCAATGGAAGTGGACTATGGATAAAAATGCCATTTACAAACAAAACTGCAGACATAACTATGGCCGTGGGAGAGACTGCTCATAGCCAAATAACAGGCATGGCAATCAGAATCTACACAGATAGTAGACAATCACTACTGGACCTGAAAAAATATAAAATAACTAAAGGGTCAACGTGGGAATGTCACCAAGCGCTTGCGAGAGACTGTCAGATAAATAACATCTCCCTATGTTAGGTCAAAGTACACTGACAGTGTAACGGCAATAAAGAAGCTGACAAACTGGTCAAGAAGGCAGCCAACCTGAAAATTCTTGGTCCTGGTTCTTGTCAAGGAAAACACCCATAAGAAATTAAAGAAGTTATGGGATGAAGTAAGTAGTTGTCGGCTGGCTAGACGTTTCCCATTCGGAGGAAGTACAAGGGGCCAAATGGGGTCTAGGTGCAGCAGAATTTTGATGCGCACTCCGTACAGATTACAGACAGGTGGTACATGTTCTTCTTGGGTAAAGATATAATTAAAAAAAATTGCGAGATCATTACAATGGACAATAAACAATAAAAGAAATATGCTAAATTACACAAATTTAATCAATGTTTAAGGTTACCAGGTTTTTATAATTCCTTAAAAAGAACTGAACACTGAAGTAGAGCAAATATTACATACCTCTGGTTAATTTAAATACTATTTGTAGTGCTACAGGAAAACGTACCTACCATTTCGTCCCATGTTTACGTTTTCCATCAACTGCTTTCCTTCATTTACGTTAAATAAATATTTGTCCTTATAGTCAACCTATTCACATTTTTTGTTTAACTATAATGGCCACAAGTAGCTTTTAACACTAATTGTTCTTCGTTAGTTCGTGTCAGTTAAAAATGTTTACTTAAGGTATTTGTACAAAAGGCTAATGGTAATTAGATGAGTAAAGTTACAGCTTGCTAATTGGACAAATAACGGGGGAGGCAAAATCGGTGTTTTATTAAGAATTAATTTTTCAATGCTAAAATAAATGCGGTATGCAACTATGTAAACCCACAACTGTTTTCTATATTTGCATTTTTATCTATATATTATTATTATATTCATTACTATAAACAAAATGTATTGAAAAGAGCAAGAGTTATCCTGTGCTGTGCTAACTCATCCTTCGTTTCATGGAGAACCTTCTAATTTTCACTTTCGAAATACTACGATACAAAATAAATGATTTCATAATAAGGCGCGTAAGAAATTATTCACTCGACTAGAAAATTGTTTTGTGTAGCCTCTTGGCTATATCAATTCGAAGTCAAGTACAGACGTTTCGAATCGTTAAATCCTACGACACACCAGAGTAAAACAGCACATTCAAAGGAGTAATTAACATGATAATTACATCACATACGTGACCGCTTCACAAAGTGACTATAACTACGCCATGAGTATATAAAATGCCTTCAAACAAATCGAATTATTGGAATACTCCCATCTGGAATTTGAAGGAAAATATTTATGGGTTGTATTTCATTGTAAATATCCAAATATTAATGTCAAGTCGATTTTCGGTAAATAACAGGGAATTATGGGAATACACAACATCTCAGGTATTGTTTTGGAGGTATCCTTTATTAATTATTATCAGTGAGATAGCAAGATAATTAAATATAGTACGTCGAAGGAGATCTGTCATAATTATAACTTTTTACAGGCGTATATTCCCAAGTGATATTTTGAATAGCATTTTAGGAGTCTAAAATACGTCAATATTGCTTGCTTTTATTGATTCAGAGAAATTATAAAATAATTTGTTAAGTATGTCTTTGAATTTATTTTTTATTCCGTCGACATATTATATCAATGTTCCTGTACACTAAAACATAATTAGACTCATTACCGTGCCCTGTGGAACTTCATTTTCACTACACAATCAAAGAAAGTTGTGAAAAACCAAAAAAAAACTACTTTTGGGGTAGTTTCTCAAAAGGGATCCCCGCACCTTGATCCTACATCTACCTTGATCCGTACAGACGTTTCGAATCGTTAAATCCTACGACACACCAGAGTAAAACAGAACATTCAAAGGAGTAATTAACAGGGAACACTTAAAAAATATATCAAATTATTATATTCCTTTAACGACCTTAATCGATAAAAATATGTTTCTAAAACCGTCATTCTCGATTAATAATCGGTTCCAGTCAATATTACACCTGAAACCCGAACTCTTCGTATGTGATCTTAACCAATAAAAAAATCACGAGTAAAAACCCGGCTATGTTAACATCGAGTTCTAAATTTCGACGACCAAGCCTCCAGGATAACCACGGCATTGCACGGTTTATTGCGTTGAAATTGTAGCCCAGGCTGATAGTTGTTTTCGGCAATTCTGGTAATCGACTGTGACGGATTTTGTTCAACGCTGGCAGACATAACCATGTAATTCCAAATTCTTACGAAGAACACGAATTGTTCGATAACTTGGAGCTGATATACAGTGAGAAGATATGGTTTATGTGTAAATATGTGGTTTACCTAAATAAATTATAATTTTAATTTACCATTATAATAGAATTTAATAATATACCAATCTAGTGATCTAAGTCCAGTAAAATATTATCTAGAGAGTTGTCTAGTTCCCGCTCAGTGTTTTCAAATATTCTTAGAAGTGATGTATTTTATTGTAAAAATAACAAATTATCTGCAATTAATAAGTTATTTCTTTATTTAGATATTCATAAGCAAAAATCATCATAAACAAATGAGATCTATAATAGTAATAGGAATGTCTCCTCGCATATCTTATGGAGCATATCTGCACCAGTGATGCTAAAAACCCGCTTTCTCCACAT
>CAXKVY010003117.1:0-11452 GCA_964058915.1 Tetropium fuscum
CCCTGGCCTCCGACTAAGTCCCCACGTCCGCGGGGTAAGCGGTCATTGAGGTCGCAATTCATGTGTCCTGAGTAGACGCAACGAGCCAAGTATGACGGCCTTCTGCATCTTCCCGGCGATGACTTCTGCCGATTGACGGCATGCTGGGATGGTTCTTAATTCTGAGAGCAATGATTGTCGCATACCTCCGAGAGAGCCAATAATAAGAACCACAATTTTAACAGAAAAACCCGGGTACAGCCTGCGGAGTTCAGAGAGTAAATCTCGATATTTTGTCAGTTTCTCCTCCTCTGTCAAGACAATGTTCTTTTCGGCCGGAGCCGAAAACTCAATAACGAACATCGTCTTGAGTTGGTGGTCGAGGAGGACTATGTCAGGCTTATTGGCTTGTATCCGCCTGACGGTGGGAATGAATAGTTCCAGTATAACCGGGACCTCTCATTCCCCACAACGGACTCAATATCCCCCGGAGCATAGGGCAACACCGGTGTCTGATCTATACCGTACGAGTGCCGTAGGTGGTAATACAGCACTCGTAATGCCTCGTTATGTCGATCGATATAGGCAGAGACCGCATATGCTGGACAAGCTGACAGCAAATGCATAATGGTCTCTGGGGCCCGACGACATGCTCTGCAGCTGACGCCAATCACTTCTATACCCATCACGCGGCTTCGGTAGACCAGGGTGTTTAATACACCATCTTGGCAAGCTAATATAAAACCTTCGGTCTCTGACTTCAGCCCAGCCGACCTCAAAAAGCTAAAGGTCAGCTTTTGGGATAAGCCTAAGTCTTCTATATTTCTATAGTAGACTCCGTGCAATGGCTTATCCCTGTGCTGCTGAAAACGTCTAAAAAGTGTATTTCCAGCAGCACGAAGGTGGGCTTTCAACCGAGCAGGGTCCAACTCGGTGACAGAGTTTGGATTATTCTGCTCGGTGTCGAAGTCGAGACCTAGTCTATTAGCTGCTCTGTGTGCTGCCCTATATATAAAGACTCCTACGCCAGCTCCTTCATGGTCTTTGACCATGAGGAGTAGGGGATCCGAACTCTTGATAATTTTACAGGCTTTGTCCAGAGTTACTCTGTTGTGGAGACACTCCAATCCCAAAAGTCTACGGCCTCCCTGTTGTCGTGGGAGATACAACCGCGGAACGGACGATCTCGGATGCAAACTCCGACAGAGATGCATCATTTTGCGGGTACCTACGTCGAGTTGCTGCAGCTCCTCCTGTGTCCATTTGATTACTCCAAAGGAGTAGAGTAGAACCAGAACGGCTATTATTATTATTATTATTATTATTATTATTACTAAATCAATGAAAATAAACTGTGATCTCCCGGTCTATAATAGAATATGATCTGTTGGGCTAAACGTATGGGCAGTCATGAAGAATGTTAATAATGAGGGAGCGACCGTATGTATTTATCTCGTAATGTATATAATAATCCGTAGTAAAGAGAGGATAATTTGAAGTACTGATTGAGGTAGCCGTTTTTATATACCTTCAAATAAGTAAAGGCCAATAATTATCTAATATAAAATGTATAGTTAGAAACTATTACCTCCCAGAAAGTACACGAACAATAATAATCGTTTAAAACACCGACCTGCCTCCGGCGCTTTGTCTAAATCCTAATAAGACCCTCTACATAAATCACAGTTTATTCAATTAAACAACCATGTAGGCTTATTTTAATCTCTTATCAACATCTCAGATTTAATTTACAGCCGTACGGCAAGAAATTAGATAAATTCTGCAGTTGGGATCGGACAACGATTGATTAATACGTCTGTAAATGGTATAGTCAAGCTTTTTAACGGACGTAAAGTAGTTCTAATCAATTATAATGTGTCCGTATGGCTTCTATTCATAATGTATTGCTTCTTTGATAGGTAAGGAAATAGGGAAAGAAATTTAATTATTGCAGTCTACATCTATTGCAGTCTTCGTTTAATTTAAATTTGACACGAGAAATGGTAATGTCCAAATTTGTTTGGAATTAAATTTCCTATAATTTTGGTTCCCGGTTGGTACCATTTGATATTTTTCGATCATGACCCGAAAGAGATGAAATTTAATTATTGCGTTTATTATTGATTTTAACCATTAAACGATGATGAATAAAATTGATGGAATTTAAATAGGTTACAAATTTGATCCTCATTATTTTTTCCCTGGAATTTTATGTATACCCTTTAAGGTTTAAATTTGTGGGGTTGAAATTTAATAATGCAATATCTCGTTTCTTATTGATGGTAATGTATAAACGATCAGAGACAAATTTATTAGGAATTAAAATTGCTGCATCTTTGATTCTTTGATGCCGATTCTTCTTTTTTGTAGGATTGATATTTCTTGAGCACGCTTAGGGTAAAGGGATAAATAAACAGCCACCCGAACTGTGTGAAGAAAATGAGAATTTAATTTTTTCTTAAGTACCTACAAAAAAACCTTCGAAATTCGAATTATGCGTGCTTCGAATTTTATGCCGAATTTTATGACTGATTCATTTAGCCGATGGTCCCGCCATGTTTAGGTCGTCTGTTTCTTCCTCGTAAACATCAAAATCTTCCTCCCGAAGCTCTGGAGGGTTGATGCTGATTCGTTCTGATGACAGGTTTCCGTCACCAGGTTCTCGAATTGCGACGACGTTCTCGAACTTTGCTCCGCCGCAGTTTGGGCATAACAAAACAATAATTGAGTCCTCTGACAACCATGCACACATTTATCCGCATATTGGTCGTTTTGCATTTGCACGAAATTGTCATCAGCAAACATTCTGTTGCTGGATCGGCTGAATCTGGCATGATAGGTTCTAGTCCACGATTAGATTGCTTTCTTTTTTATTTTGCATTACAACTTTTTTTAATGTATCCATCTACTATGTTGTAAGAACAGATAAAAATAAGTTTTTAAAATGTACTTATCCGTATCTGTATCCGTAATATGTTCGGAGTGCGCTGCACTTAGCCCCATTGGACTCCTTGTACTTCCTCCGCGAGAGAAATGTCTCCCTAGGCCATCGACCAGCCGAATATTGTAAAAAAGGTGATGATGTTCCTACGGACGTTTTCCTCAAATTGACCATAGAGGGCACGTTCCCCCAATATGGATTCTCTGGTCGATGACACGGCGAGACACTCACAGTACACGCTCAACTGTTTTATCTTCTCGTTCACATCCTCTGCAGATGGGTGTGTCACTTTATCTCATATTATAGAGGTGCTTCCTTACCCGTCAGTGTCCGGTTAGGATTCATATTGCAAATCATAGGGTTCCCCTGGACATTGCCAGATAATTCCTCACTGTCTCTTCGCTGGGATATCACTGTCTCTTCGCTGGGAAGAATATAATAACCTATACCCTATATCCTATATACACCGATAACGTCTTAAATCTCTTATAGATGTTTTCCTTGATTATTTGGAGTTTCGTTGCAACTTGAAGGGCCAGGCCCAAGGATTCTCCAGCTGGTAAAAATATACTTAATATCATAAGAAATCTTACATCTTTATAAGAAATTTTACATCGTATTAAGAGATTTTCACCCTATATAACCGTGTATTCTGCGACACCATATCACAGATTATTGTTAAAGCCCGTACACAAGAAAAGAAGAAGAGAGATGGACCAAGAGAGGCTTGAACAAATACTTTTCCACCCTGTTTCTACAACCTTTATGATAACGACAACGCACAAAAAAATGTGTTTTTTTTTGTACAAGTAGATTTCGAAATAAGCTTTAAAAACTATCCGACAATGTTTGCACCTGAAAGGAAGTACCTAATGAAGATATATTTTTCTGAAAAGGTAAAATTCGTTTTCGAAATAAATGTTAACTTAATTTGCTTTACTTAATATAAACGTTCCCCATATAAATATGTCTCGTGGACATATATGCGTAATAAATGTTGTTGAGCGCTTTAAGATAAATATAGGTAAGTCACGAGGCGGACAAGGAGGTAGCGGTATTTTGCATACAAAGAGGTAAATAACGATTATTTTCTAAGGCACTTTAGAATGCTAGCGAGGTAACTACTCTTACTTTAATGTGTTCAAATAACCGCGAAGTGATTTTACGACTATGGTTATATGTAAATTACATAATAGAGTGTCAAAAGCACCTAATTTGTTTGTAATGGCTTATATTATATTAGCTAGTTACATAATTCAGGCATTTTACATAGTAAATACGCCAAAACTTATATATATATATATATATATATATATATATATATATATATATATATATATATATATATATATATATATATATATATATATATATATGTATATATGTATATATATATATATATATATATATATATATATATATATATATATATATATATATATATATATATATATATATATATATATATATATATATATATATATATATATATATATATATAAAATATATATATAAAATATATAAAATGTTAAATAGCACGATACCCCTTGTGATACCTTATTTCAAAGGGTTTTTTTATGGTGTATACAGCAAAAAGAAAAATTTTAAGTTTGGATCATAAATAACGTAGATATTCGCTAAATTAAAGTTCCCATGCTTACCTATGCTTTGCTAAAAATATGAACTTTAAAACAATTGCCAATCAATGACACTTGACAAAAAATACTTGACATTTCTCTTAGTACAGTTTATTTTGGCTTTTGTCAAACTTCACAAATTTTGATTAATGCCGAATTTGTCAGATAAACAGCGGAATCAAATCCTAATAATGATTGGATGCGGAGATAAAATGAGAAGTCAGTCGGAAGTTTGTGAGATGTTCAATAATGTTTATCCTAATAACAGAGTTGCACAAGCAGCCGTGAGTAAAAATAAAAAAAAAATTGCGCAAGCTGGATTCGTAAAAGATGTTCAAAGATCAGGCCGACCTAAAACGTTAAATGACAATGAACGTCTTCATGTAATGCTGAGTTTAACCGAAAATCCAATTAATTCTGTGAGATTAATTCATGGCGTTTCTAAATCTGTAGATCATCGTCATGTGAAGAATGAAAAGTGGTCACCATTTAAAGTTCACGAAGTTCAGGAACTTTTACCTGGCGATGAAAATAGAATAGTTGAATTTTGCGAAACAGTCTCCAACATTATTAATCTAAGTAATTCAAATTTGGTAGAAAATATAATTTTTTCCGATGTAGCAACATTTTATTTAAACGGGACTGTAAATAGGCAAACAACTGGATACTGGAATAATGTAAATCCTCAGATTCGAATCCTCAGAAGTTTTGCCGGCCTTATTAGTTTTGTTCCCCCGTAATGAAGAGCCCGATATGGTTGATGCAAATATTTGGTTCCAACAAGATGGTGTTCCTCCGCATTATGCGGCACGTGTAAGAGAATTTTTAAAAGAAACGTTCCCAAACCGATGGATAGGTAGAGGTGGTACTATTGAATGGCCTCAAGATCTCCTGATATGGCCCCATTAGATGTCTATCTATGGGTTATTTGAAAAGTACGGTTTATGCCACTCAACCACACGATATCGAGGTACTACATTTTAATAAATAACTCAATTTTTTAAATAAATTCGTCTTTTTGCAGAAATCTTCATTTTTTGTTGAACAATGTGTTTAAATTTGCCAACAAAATATTCTTTTATGCTTAAATCAGCAACACAGCGTAATTACAAGATGCATTGCACTTTCTTGTGTCAAATGCGATTGATTGGCAATTGTTTTAAAGTTCTTATTTTTAGCAAAGCACAGGTAACCATGGTAACCATGGGAACTTTAATTTAGCGAATATCTTCGTTATTTATGATGCAAAATTAAAATGTCTCTTTTTACTGTTTTCAGCATAAAAAATACTTTGAAATAAGGAATCACAAGGGGTATCGTGCTATTTAACATTTTAAAGTTGGGGTTGGTGGGGGTTAGAGGGGTTGAGGATGAACGAACGAAAATAACTCCTATAGGTTAGAATTTGACAACAAGAATCGACTTGTTTGAGATTTTTTCCAAAACATTGCTATGAAAAGTTTTATGAATTTTACCCAAAACTTTCATTAACATTTATTTGGAAGCCAAGCAAATAATATTAATGAACTAATACTGATTTCCAATATGAATGAAATATCTTGTACCCGACTTATTGCGGAAACTGAGGGATGTATTTAGCTTTTCGTATGTTCTCGTAAATTCAAGGACGCAGCTTTTCAATGTGGAGGGGGTTTAATAACTAATTTTCGTTTTGATCCCCTATGTTGAAGTGGGTATAACCGTGTCTTAGTTTTTGGGTAGGTACAGTTTGGAACACGTATCAGCTGAACTTAATTTTTTGCTTCCTCAGAAATGGTTGAGAATTCCTTTACATTTGTAGGCTCTGCCATGTAATTTTTACTGTTTTTGCACTTACACCACATTCACTTTTTGTTTTGTTCAGTTTAAGTTTGATGTGTACCAGAAAATTTTTCTTAATACTAATCATTGCAATTATGGATTGGCTATTTCGGATCTATTCCATAATAATGATTATTTGTCTATGCATGGCCGATTCGATGACTAAATTTAAACATATTATAAAAGGGGGGATTTAAACCCCCCTTGTATAATATGTCCTAAATACTCTAAATACTCAGTTTAGTCTGTAAATATGTGAGTAATATCGATATAAATATGTGATGAATGAATCAACGTCTCATTTATATTTTATAATTTTGTACCAACCCAACATTGATTTAGTTAAGTTTAGTTAACCATTTGCCACATGGCTTAATTAAACATTGAGAGGATTGTTTGAAAACTCTCTTAAAATAAAAAATCGCGAAAGTTCACCGTTTTAATAAATTCTCTCGCCGCCGCGCCTCTTGATAATTAAAATAAATATTTACCACTTTTATGTTGGTAATCTTAGTTAAATTAGAAGATATTTTACGAGAGGAAAGCTACAGGGAAAATCATATATATGGTCACAGATTTGCAGATTAAATTTCATTATTAGCTCTTTGTCTGTTCGATAAGTATGTTTGCTAGCTACAGCTATAAGAGCCAAGTGATCTTTCAAGAATAATTCTAGTATAGTGGACTGGAGTTTTAGTTTACCGAGTGTCACAATTCAGACGGCTGGCGGCAAAGAGTAAAGGATAAACAAACAACTATAAAAAGCTTTTGATGTTAGCCGACTGTATGACCCAAATTATGACACTCGGAAATCTTAAAGTACAGAGAACTACTATATGTTGTCAGCCAGGGACGATCAGGATGGAGAATGACGAACAATTAACGAGTGGCGGCACGCAACGCTCCCATGGTTTAGGTACTATCGGTACTATGTTAATTTCAAGACATCTAAAATAAACGTTCTAGGTCGGTACTGAGAATGGAGACGTATCCACAGTGTATCATATCGTATCCATAGTATCAATCAGACGATCCTGCGACAAAATTCTTGTGACGTAAGAATCTAAAAATATTCTTGTATAACCAACTGGTCCTTGAGGCACATTGTGTGATGTACACGTATCTTTATTATCTGGTAGCTCGGGCAACCTTGTGACAAAAATAGGTAGCTATGTATTTTATGGCAAGGGAAATATAACTGTGTCGTCTATCTCAAAGGGGATTAAATACAAAAATAGAGAGAAATAGTAAAAGCTACGGGATTTTAACTCGTAACATTTCGTATACAAAACATAGGCTTTACCCGTTAGACTCTCACCGCTCTGCAAATATCCGGTGAACTAAATCTTTGAGTAACTCATTTTTTCATTTAGTCTTTGTTATTGTGTATGATTTTCATAACCTTTAGAAAGACGATGATGTTATCAATTCTAACTTTCTAAATACATAAATGAATGATATTAACAAAATCCATATAGCTTATCAAACGTGTATGATCTATAGCGATAATAAATCACTTCCCATGATAAAACCACGTTACAAGCCGCCTACAACCTGTCACAACAAACACTTTGTTATTATTAATATAAATTGCAAATTTAGTATAAAATGTGCATAGAGTAACAACGTATATAAATCAAAAGGAGGTGTAATGTTTCTTACAGTCCGTACGATTGAGATTAATAGTATTTGCTTATTGCGTGCATAACAATAAAGATACCTCTATATATATATATATATATATATATATATATATATATATATATATATATATATATATATATATATATATATATATATATATATATATATATATATGTATATATATATATATATATATATATATATATATATATATATATATATATATATATATATATATATATATATATATATACACTTAAGTACTACATATAAGAATAAGTGTGCTCCATGTCGCTCTTTTCGAGGTTAAGTTTCGTTAATATTTATAGAGGGAGTTCAACGCATCGCAGACGTAACAAAAAGAAATTCTAAATAACCCTATAAGAATTTATAAACTGATCAACAGAATACGGTTATACGTCCAAATTTGACCTAATTTTGGAACTGTGTTAATTTTGATTGTTTCCAGCGATTCAGTTTCCGTTTGGAGTGTTAGCTAGTTCGAAGGCAAGTTGATTTTAATTGAAGTCCCCCATAACTGGATTTCGGCGGTATATAGGTAATTGAGATTTCGGTAATTTTTAACACAACGTTGTATATTTAATTTTTATCTTGAGTTGATTATCATCCTCCCATCGTCTTATTCCGGTTCACGAGTGAAAACGTTATTACTGCAAGATCAAAAAGTTATTTTTTTTAAACATCATCCTGTAAATCAAGGAAATAAGCGGAATATTCAAAACCGTTTCGACATATGAGATCCATCTCTATGCCATTAGTGTTTAAATCCCAGAAAAAGTTTAACTGGGACAATGCCGAACTTTCAAAATGTTTTTTTTACCACCCTGTAGAAAACTTATGTGAAATAGGTACCTAATTTTAGCAAAAACAGGAACTGACAGACAAATGATTGGACAAAGAAAGGTGATAGTTATGTAGTTTCGATATGTCGATATGTCGATATACGTAGTTTATCATAGTAATATTTTCGTATTTATTAGCGTATTTATTAGCGCAAGTCGGGTAAAGGGATGAGGGAACAAGGAGGATGTGTTCCATTCGCCTCAGAGTTTGCAATATAGCGATTCTGTTGCGCAAAGTATCTTATTTGTGCATGTCTTCGGTGGATGTGGCACTACATCGGCATTGTTCAATCAAGGCAAGATTCGATTCCTCAAAATTTAGTAAAAAACCTTAACAGACGCAATTCAAGTATTTGACGACCCTAATGTAGAATTAACGGAAGTCGTTGCCGCTGGCGAACTGTTTATGTTGAATCAGTATGCGTTATGTTTATGTTGAGCTGGCGGGGAGTTTAGAAACCTCTAGAAGGTGGATGGCGAAGAACAAGCACAGGACTGGATGCAATACCGATCGCGAAGTAACCAGCTCCAAAAGTTTTACTTCAGAGCATCTCATTCAGATGCCAGAAAGGTTGTGGATTTTTCACCACGCGTTAAGTAACGAACGCACATTAACATCATCGTTTCACAACGAGCGCTCAATATGTCGTGCTAGGAATAACGAATTTTGAAATAACTTTAATAGTGATGTATCGTTTTGTTCCTTATATAAAAGTATGGATAATTTAATGTATTTAATTGTTATTAAAAATTTGGAGAGGGTTGAGGAACACCATATAAATAATATTCAATGACAGCCGAGAAATCCATTTGTGTTGTTTTCGGACAGAAAGTTTATAAACATGTTTCGGCTGTTCAAAGCTTTAACTCAAGTTAATATAATGTTTAAATTAATAACAATTATAATGTTTAAGAGAGGTGTTATATTCTTTCCCAGGTTTGGAGAGTACGGTAGATGGTCGATATATTCTCATCTGATTTAGTTCAAGGTAGTCTTCTCAATAAACACAAGTGTTTTTTTCTCAGAATATCATGTCTTGCAGTTCGGATATGTCGCCATATAATTTATATAATCCTTGCAAGCATCTCCATATTATGAAAAAGTGCTGCCCTAAGACGATAATGGCATCACAAATCAATGGCGTAAAATAAAACAGCAAAAAATCCATATGTGCGGGTTTTAAATGAAGCTAATGATATTTAAGTAAAAATAAGATTTTATGTGAATTTTAGGAATACCTTCTAAAACAAATCATTAAAATCTCATTAATAGTCTTGTAAATCCTCCGCCTCTGTTGCTTTTATTCATGGCCCATAATCATTGAGCCTTTCTTGCACGACCATAAAAATACCCACAAAATTTATGGTCTCATATTGTTTATGGCATGACTAATGTAATATAATGATTTTGTGATTATTTCATACAATAAAATAGCAGGGGATTGCGGGTCTATTTATAGTAACAACAGCCTGAAAGCTAACATAATAAACACGGCACGCGAAGGACGCTATGCATTTTTGGGAGTTAATAGAGGCCAACGCGATTTCCTTACTTGTGCGGGTTGTAGGGCAATTGCTGGAGTTTACGGAATAAAATGTACCATGTATATCGTCTGAGTTCCTTACTTGGAGCTTGGAGGATATATCGATAAATACTATATTATTTTTAATCAGGCTTGTACGATCCCAATAAATTAGATGACAAGTTTAAAAATAGTTATTTGTATACTTAGGCTGCGAAATTGCTTCTAGCGTACCGTGAGAAAAATTATTGCCGAGGCCGCACCCGCAGAAGCGAAATAATCTCGAGGTCGCTAAAAAAAATTCGCGGCCGTGGTGTACACACTATTTTTTGTGCAACCGTATGCATTAGGGTGATGCGTCATTTTTTATTTCAGAAATTTAAAAAGCCTGTTCTTGGAAAAGTTGTGCTTTAATGAAAAAGGACTGATAGTAGAAAAAAGAAAAAATTCGATTACCCCTTCCACCACCCAACAACTTTAAAAAAAAATTTCTGGTTTTAAGAAATGTGACAGGCCTGTAGGCATTAAATGTGTATATTAAAGAAAAATCAATCATGTCTTTAGAATTCTATGTTTACCCCTTCCACGTCTTACTTCTCACAATCAGTTACGAAAAGTAAAATTTTACGCAACTGATTTTGTTATTTACATTTCATAGTAGGTTATTTAGACAATTATGGAACTGACAAGCTATGAAGTGGCATCGTAAATATTTTAATACTGGGTGGTCTTTAAGTGTTATTGCTAGCCCTCTTACAAGTTAGCAAAAGTTGCAAATATTGAAATTTAAAAGAAAATGGTTGCAAGGTGAGGACTTAGCAGTAAGTATATCATCATGGGGGTGGATCTGCAAGGAGAAGCAATTTGATTCAACATGAACAAATGATAAGTTGGTTAAGATGAAACCCCTTTGATACGGCTGCAACAGCTAGTTATGGTACGCAGTTTCCTGCTTCCTTGTGGACAGCTAGACACCGAATTAAACAGAGCAATATAAGTAGGTACATTATACAGCTGCTAAAAAGCCTTGGTTATCTGACCGCA
>CAXKVY010003118.1:0-26740 GCA_964058915.1 Tetropium fuscum
AAAATTTGTTAGTTATTGTTTTTTTTACCATAACTTCCTTAATTTTGAAGCTGTCGTTGACGTTGACATCCATTCAACAACCATTTTACAGGTAATTTCAAAAAATACAAGATCATGTCCAATCCCTTCGCATATTCAAATAGGCTAAGCATATATATTAGGAAAGTAAAAGACAAATAGGGGAAAGTTTTACCATAGTCGTAATTTTCTCACCCTTTTATGTTTTTTGGGTCTTTGAACATGAATCTGAACTTTGCTGACAGAAATTTTGTCAAGAACTTTTTTTTTGAAAATTTTGGCACCTTTTTCGGTTTCTCGCACCTATATCTGAAAAACTATGCGTTTTATCGAAGAGACCATTCTATAAAAATAAAGTAGACAAGATTCCACGTATTTTATTTTTTCTACGGCCGATACTTCTGCCGCTAGAGCGGGCTGGAAAATGGCCAAAATCCAAAAAAGTGACAAAATTCGATTCAAGGCACTTTACGTCCGATTTCCGCGTATACAACCATAGATTAAGTTAATAATCTATGATATTTACAACCCATGTTGACCATGTGCTTTCAGTTTTGAAAATAAAGTAAATATTGTATAAAAAATTATAAAATTCATAGATGAAAAAGTATGTCGTCTAAAGAATAGGGAAATTTATAAAAAAAAATACAATTGTGTGCACAGTAAATAAAAATCTAGAAGCAGTAAAGCAGTAGTAGCTACATCCTGGTAGTCAGATAGTGGTGGTAACGAATTTTCAGATTGTTTCTGTAAGTACACTGGAGGCCATTTGAAAGTGCACGACTCTTATATCAGATTTCGTTATATTTGATCTTAACTAAAACTGACTTTGAAATTTGAGGTTCATGTGATGTGTCATTATGACATTCACAATTGTATAATTAGACAATCAAAGTTAAAAAGTGTATTATTATTTTATCAAAAAAATTCTAAATTAACAAAGAACGTCCCAAAAATGTTCAAAATAAACTAAATTATAAAAATTAAGTAACTTAAAACTACAAAACTCCAACGCGAGTAGGTCTGTATAAAATTAATATTTCGTCCAGGCGCAATTTGAGTCTATTACAAGTATTACACCTTGCAATCGACGTCTCATTGCATGATGAAACAAGTGTCCTCGTATAATCTACGTTGATATTGTCCCAAGCATTTTCAATTGCTCCCCACAATTCTTCGGCATTTGCTGGGCGGAAATGTCTATTACCAGGTCTATTATAAATATTCTTAACAATCATCGACCATGCATTTTCAATTGGGTTTAGGTCGGGCGACTTTGAGGGCCAAGGTAGCACGTTTATGTTGTGTTCATTAATCCAGTTAGTTACAATTCTTGATGTATAAATTGAGCAATTATCTTGCTGGAAAATAAAATTCTGCATAGTGATGGATGCATAGTGAAATACAAAATAGTGACGGACGGCAGCATAATATTGTCCAATATGCGTATGTAACTCTGTCCGGTAAGGCGCTCTCCTATCTTCCAGCAAACACCGGGACCTAGGGAACTTATCCATGCCCAAACATTGATGGAAAAACATCCACTCCGGTCGGTAGGTTTAATATACCTCTCTTCATACCTCGAATTCTGAGGTCGGTAGACGCGGATGGAACCATCATGACATCGACTGAAAGACCTTTTCGTCGGAAAATATGACATTATTCCAGAAGTCGTCGGGCCTACCGACAAACTGGTTCGCAAAATTAAGAGGTTGTTCTTTATGCCTTGGCTCCAAAAATACCTTCTTTGCTGCCGCATAATTTCGTAACTCTGAACCGTTCACCCGCCGCCTTGCAGAACTCACAGATCCAGGAAACTCCGTTTCTAAACAGGCCGTCACTGCTGTTTTAAAGGGATTCGTTCTAAGATGGTCTAGAAAGAGGTTGTCTTGCTCCACAGTGCTTATTTTACGACGCCCTCCCCCGTGGACGTAACGAACGTTTCCTACTGCATTCCATTTTTGTTTTGAGTTTGAAAATATAACTCTTACTCACATTTAGCTCATCTGCAACTGCCTGTAATGACCAATCGTTTTCAAGCAATGTAACAGCTCGCATTTTTTCAGGTTCAGTTAACCGCGGAATTTTAAAACTTGAAAACTAACAAAGTGGTTTGTAAATTACGGAGTTAATTACTGACATATGTTTGAAGTTTTAAATAAGTGTCAAAATGAAATATAAAAAGATCACATTACAATATCAAAAAAAATCGTGCACTTTCAAATGGCCGCCAGCGTACCTATTTAGTTTTAAAAAAGGAAATTTTACATATTACATACCTTCGACAAACCTTCGGTGTCTACTTACAAGAAAAGTCTACAAGATAAACCAACCAGGGTAAGGATTGGACACGAGGGTGACGTTTTCCCTGACACCGAAGGTATGTAAAATTGCCTTTTCAAAACTAATTAGGTACAGAAATAATCTGAAAATTCCTTACCACCACTATCACCCAATGACTCCTAATGCTATTTGCACTTTTCAGCAAATTGAGGCCTCCCTGGAAGCTTTATTAATCCAATCTGTTGCACTTCTTCTAGATACGCCCATAATATTGCAAAACAATATTGTTTTGAACCGACTTGCAAAGTAACGTTGTGAAAGCAAAACACCCATTTTTCATACGATGCCGACGAAATAAGATAATGCCCATTTTACATGACTTCCATGTTTACTGGTATTTGTTAGTTTTCATGGTTGCTTTAAGGCATCAGCTTTTCCACACAAATGGCTAGCAGAGTATGTATACCATATTGAAAAAACCAAAAAACCATCTGACCATCTGAAAAATTATAAGGAAAATATGAATTTAGATAAAACATACCTACTAGAAGGGGTAATGGAAAACTGCGTTAATGAACGTTGCATCAGGTGCAAGTAACTTATGTTACAAGCTTTGATTTAACTTGCTATGTATGTATCTATGTATCTATCTATGTATGTTTGTTCGGGTCAAATCTTGCAACTGAATTTTAAAGCAGTTATCCTCAACCGATTGAGCTGAAATTTTGCATGCATGTATAGTTTGGATGACAATGCATGGCTAGAAAAGTCATTATAAATCCAATATGGTGGATTAGTTATTTTTTATACACTTCCATGACATGGGTATCAAATGAAAGGGTTTACTGAGAAGAATACAAAAATAAAATGACGTCACTACAAATCCAATATGGCGGACTCCCAAAGAAGGAATTTTATGCACTTCCATGATATGGATATCAAATATGAAAGGGTTTGCTAAGAAGCATATGAAAATAAAATGACGGCACCCTAAATCCAATATGGCGGACTCCCAAAGATGGCGGATTAGTTATTTTTTACGCACTTCCGTGATATGGGTATCAAATGGGGGGTTTGCTGAGGAGAATACGAAAATAAATTGACGTCACTCTAAAGCCAATATGACGGACTCCCAAATATGGTGTATCATGTTTTTTCATAGGGTGCATAAACCTCATGATATGGATATCAAATCAAAGGGTTCAAGAAGAAAAAATTGGCAAAATGGCGGAAAACAAGATGGCCATTATATCAATTTTAAGGAGTTATAACTCGGCAATGGTAAGGGATAGTTTGGTGGTGCTCGAACAAATGTTATAGGGACCGATAAGGGTCAACTGCAGGCGAAACAAAATTTTCAAGATGGCGGATCTAAGGTGGCGAACAAAAACTTAGTTGCTCCAATCCGTCTGAAATTCTTATCCCGGGGTTTTTGGAGCCCGATTACGATTTTGGGGTCGAATTGTTCGTGTCAATAGCGTTGGTTCGCAACCAATCTAGGAAAAGGAAAGCTCCAAAATGAAACCCGGAACTGGGTTTTGTTAGGCACAAGTAAGCTTCAAGATGAAATAAGTAGAGTTGAGCAGAGAGTAAAATCACTAGGTCTCCTTATGAAAGAACTAGACTGTACTAAATTAACAGGCAAACCACCATGCAACAATGACGCATTAAATGAAATGAACAGACTTAGAAACATGTCCAGCGATAAATAAAAAATAAAATAATAGTAAAATAAATATTTTTAAAAACAAGCTTATATTTAAATGCTCTATAAAGAAGAAAATAAACTTTAAATTAAATTAAACCCTTCAATTTATTACATTACACAATTTATATGATATAAGAGCTTGTCGCGAGATTTAACTGTGTATAGATAAACAATAATACAATATGTAACTTGATATTGACATAAGTAATTCTAAGAAAAAAAATGTTTTTTATAAAAAAAATAGGTAAATTCCGCGACAGGCTTTTATATCATATAAATTGTGAAATATAATAAATTGATGGGTTTAATAAATATAGTCCGCCATTTTGATTTTTTAGAGTTTGAGTCAAAAATTGTATTGAGTGACCCTAAACACCGCAAACTTTCAAGTTTGAGACAAATCGGTCCATTAATAAAATATAGTTCGTCATTTTGATTTGTTTAAGATTGAGTCAAAAATTGTATTGACTGACCTTAAGCACCGCAAATATTCAAGTTTGAGACAAATCGGTACATAAATAGGATATTCCTCTATTTTGAATCCGCCATTTTATTTATTTTTGTAATAAAAAAAAATTAAACTGTAATGTCCCGGGAACACTATACAAATACCAAATTTCAAGTCTCTAGCTCATCGGGAAGTAGTTTAAAAAGCTGTTGAAATATTTGAAACAAACATATAAACAAACAAACAAATATACGAAGCCAAGCTAAGTAAAAAAAAATCCCGTCTATTAACAGGCATAAAAACACAATTTGTTATAACTCATAAAAAATTTCCCTTTTTATTGTGCGCATTCGGAAAAACCCTTGTATTAAAACCAAAGGTCACACCTGGTGGTGCGTTGAGATTTGCCCCGTAAATGTCACCAAATGGTCGCGCTATGATTTATGAGTCG
The DNA here is from genome assembly GCA_964058915.1 of Tetropium fuscum. Classification (NCBI taxonomy): domain Eukaryota; kingdom Metazoa; phylum Arthropoda; class Insecta; order Coleoptera; family Cerambycidae; genus Tetropium; species Tetropium fuscum. The sequence goes on from CAXKVY010003118.1 coordinate 4,909, forward strand.
GCATCGCATAGACTTGCGAACTTTTCTACTACAAACAATTCTACCGCGCGTGCCATAATTGATATATATTTCGTAAACTTTGCTTATACCTAATAACACTCGCAATCACGGCATTTCTTAGCAGTATAGTTTTAAGTTTTTAATTAAGTATATACATAATCAACAAACCAGCTGATATAGGGAAATGCTCTCTGGGTTTCATTAGGTAAATGCTAAATTTCAGATCATACCTATAATAGACCTATAATATAATATTATAGACAAGTAATAATCTTCAAGTGCTAAAATTAGAATCAGTTCTAGTATGGCTATTAACTGAGTTATGGCTATTAAGTTCGAAAAGCATATTAACCTCAAACCTCAAATGATTATTTGCATTTGATTATTAATAAGAGAGGTACCTATATCGGGTAGGGATATATAGGTATCTCAAAAAATACATGAGTCATGAGTACATTATTCAAAGTAGATGTGTTACATATTATAAGCTTACCCACACAGTCATAATATTAATAATTTTTTACTCCAGTGATAAGTAATATTTTATTGATCTTTTCTGTCTGGTCCATATAGATCCGGGAATCGAAAAGGTCGAAAGGTTATCATTTTTATTTTTTTCATATTCTAGTCTCTATATATCACGGATATAGCCATTGATTATAAAATCTTGTCTCCCAAGTACGTTATGATTATATTTGTTAGTAAACATTATGACGTACTTATGTATCCAAATTGAGATAATTTTTAGAATTGGCAGACTGATGATTGGAAATATTTAAATTTTTAACTGTTAAAACTAACTTTTCTAGAAGAAACTTTTGCAGCTATCCTTCTCAATATTGATGATGACTAAGTCAGTGTCCAGGCTATCATATACCTATCATTGGATTTGGTAGACGAGATGTTTTAATATGGAATATTGATCAGAAGTGCATTAATTATATGATCTACGCGGCCTAGGTTTTTTTCGCCTGGTCTTTCGCCCATGTTCCCGTGGTCCGTAGGATAAAGTGAAGTGCCCTACGATATTACGCCCTATACCAACGACCCAGTAGGCACATTTCAATTTAAACGCTAGAGAGTTTTGCTCACAGATGTCATTCAGACTGGGAAAATGCCAGAGATATGGAGAGTACCCAACAACTGCGACGTCAGTGATCTGCACGTGATCTGTATGCATGGTTGTAAGAATTAACAAAAAAAAAACAATAGCTGTAAGCAAATTAAATCGAATTGAAATAAAATAAGAGTTCCACAAAATAACAATTTATTTGGCAGCCGTATATTAATTAATACACCACATGTGCAAGCTGAGAATCGAATGAGTATCTGCCCTCTCCGGTTGTCGCCTCGCTTCCCCGCGACCGTACCGTTCAAGCATCCCTTGCCCACCTCGCCTAGCGTCTATCCCGGCGACACCATACACCGTGAGCCGAGTATGCGCTCGATTCCTCGTTGCTCACAGTCGGCCTTTCCTGACCCCAAGAGTGTCCTCACTCTTGCATTTTCTCAAGTAAACTGACATGCGAAATAATATTTTAGCGTTAAGTTATGACCTTTAATTAATCGTATATGAGTGCAATTGGTAAAAATATCAGCCGCTCCTTTCCTATCAGCTGTCCACCTAAGGCTACCTAACCTAAATTAAATGAACTTGGCGCCAAGTTTATTAAGTAATATATTACAACTTGGAATATAGGTATTATATACAACTTAAAATCAAATATTAGCCTAATGGTCACTAGATACCCTGCTAGCCCTGTACCACACAGTGACCCCAGGAAAGTAATATCTGATTCAGGACCGCTTGTATCCAGGAAGTAAGGCAGCCCTTCAGCAGCAGATAGATACATACTGCCTACGTTAATTGCTTTCTTACCTCCATCAAGACCAATCCTGCTTGTATCCAGGAAGTAAGGCAGCCCTTCAGCAGATAGATACATACTGCCTACGTTAATTGCTTTCTTACCTCCATCAAGACCAAATCAGACATTACCCCTGACCAAGGAGGGACTCACAACCCTTCCTTGCCTTAGCGTTTCCGCTAGACCTAGCTCTTCTGCTAGTCTTCATAGTGGATCCATGGCCTCATGTTGTCCAACCCCGCCACTCCACTATATCTTATCTGCGAACGAGTACTGCCAGGAATATCAGTCACATGATAACGGTCGTGGTCCAAGACTTTCATCACCTTGAAAGGTCCTCTCCACTTTGGACGCAGCTTTTGACTTTTCCCCGTTGCTGGCTGACTAGTTATCCGCAACAGTACCAAGTCGCCTTCAGAATACGGGTGCGCACCTGTCCGTTTCTGATCGAATCGCCATTTCTGTTCTGCCTGGTATTCATGAGCATACGTCTCCATGCGTGACCGGATGGAGACGTTAATCATTTCTGAAACATTAATCATTTCGCGATCATCCGCCTCAAGTTGACCTTGCGAATATACTCGGTAACCTAATAAAGCCTCACTAGGTGTCATGCCAATCGCTTTATTTATAGTCCCATTGAGACCTAACTGAATATTTTGGTCCCATTTTGAATCATCAGTGTTCGCCCCCATTGTGGATAACGAATTTAAAATAGTTCTGTTATACCGTTCGACCTGACCATTACCACGAGGAATAGCCACCGCATTTAAATGAAGTTTGGTACCTGTTTTACAACAAAACATTCGAAATTTTTCGCTCGTAAACGCTTTACCCCTGTCACTGATTATTCTGCGCGGAACCCCAAAGACTTTTATCATGTCGTTAAGACATTTAATGGCAGGTTCGGTTGCGGTGTTTTTAACAGGGTGGATTAGTATAAATTTTGTAAATGCATCTATGATAACAAACACGTGGGTATTACCAGTCTTGGATTTTATAAACGGACCCAAGTGGTCAATGTGAATAGTATGAAAGGGTACCGGAATTTTTGTTATGGGGTGTAGAAAACCTTGAGCTTTCGTCTCTGGCATTTTGTAGAATAAACAATTAATACAATTTCTCATGTATTTTTTTATGAAATGTCGCATACGTGGAAACCAGTATTTTGCTGATACCAAGTCATATGTCTTTTCGTAGGCAAAGTGACCCACATCGTCATGCGCCATTCTTAAAATTTGAAACTTGGCTTGCTTGGGCACCACCCATCTTAGTCCTTTGCTCGTAATCTTATACACCTTCCCGCCTTTCAGAGCATATTCATTAAAACTTTGCTTGTGCCCGGCCATATCTCAACTTTCTAAAATTTGTTTTATTTCCTGAATAATTTTTGTTTTTTAAAAAGTAATTTTTTTTTTAAATTTAATGTAAGCACCGTCGTTTCAAAATTTCTAGGACTTCTCGTAATATCACAAAGGATTGATCAAAGGTTTCACTAGGAATCCGTATGTCGTCTGGATATACTAATATTTTAGTAAAACGTAATTGTCCGAAAGCAGTATTAAGCATTCGCTGAAAAACTGCCGGCGCATTTGTTAGTCCAAAAGTGGCATAACCTCATTATTTTCAGGAAACAATAATTTATTACCTATTCTACTATATTAGATGTCATCTAATTATGTAAAGTTTTGACCCACTAATAATTCTACGCCCATGACGCATTGGTCGATTACAAAAATTTCGATATCTCGAGTAATATCGTCAATTATTGTTTTGGCACGGCCTTTGCAATGCCCTATGGTCGCACATATACGATGTTGAAAAAAATTGATTCGATGTCAAAGTTGTAACAAGTGGACACACACTGAATGTGCTGGGGTCAGTGCTTTCTGAAAACGAAAATTATTCCTGTTCCTACTTCTGTTAGATTCTCACATTTCCGCGGCTTCCCCATGTCCCACCTAGAATGTACGGCATAGGGCTCAAAGTGATTTATTTCTGTGGGACTACAAAAATTATACCCCTTCAAGCGGTATTATATATGACCCCCTAAACACTTAGCATGGACTTGTGGTCTAATTGTTTTATATGCCTCTTGTACGCGCTTAAATGCGCTTGGTTTTATACGCTTCTTGTACGCGCTCTCGTATAAACAAATATGCCTATATTTGTTTATACGAATAGTGAAAAGCAATAATACGAAAATATTATTGCTTTAGAACTACTGCCAATAGGAATTTACAATGTAACGAGTAATCCTTACAATGTAAGGATAATAATTATTATTATTACCATTATCTATATATAATCTATACTTTGTGACTGTTAAGAATACAATTGTATAAATGATTATAAAAATAGCAGCTACTTTCATAAAAATTGCAGTTATTTTCGCCTTTTAATATTCCGTGCTGTTGAAATAATGTAAGTACTAAGTAGGCACTCTCTTAATATTATTTAAATGACGTAAAAATAATATATGAAAAATGATAAATGACATAAATATAGTCATTACTTTAAAATATTTAAGCTGAAAAAGTATTGGAAGCCAGTTTAATGTACCTATCATTTTTCAATTGTTGTTGTTTCAGTTATTGCTTATCAATAGTGTGAAAGTTGGAGGTCAATACCGATATGGATTTAGGGGCGACATATATATTGGCGTATCTATAGCTAGGTAGGTATATACTCATAGGAAAATGTTTATTAATGTTCACTTTCTTACTTTCAATTTTTTTATGTTCACTAGTTCATTATTGTATTTATTGCTTAGTTACCAACTACACAAAAGTGCGCATTTGGCTCGCGCGGGCTTAAAGACACAAAAAACAGTTTTTGAAACTTATTAGTAACCTTTATTATTTATTAATAAAATTGCAGAATATGAAATTAAAGTATTATGTAAATATCCACTTAACATAATTTAGTCGAATTCACATAAAACTGGTAATTCTGGAAGGAGCGGTGATAGTTAAATTGCCTGCAACGAACGTTGATCCATTGTCTGAGTATAAATTTATAAAAAAAAGGAAAAGTCAGGTCCAGAAGGGCCTGCCAGGATATAGATAAGTACTTACTGTTATAAATATCCTTCACCAATCGACGTATTCTTCTATCCACCATCGCGCTTCAACGTGGTCAAACTGGCTCGAGCCTCTGCCAGAAGAGTTGCTGTTGCTGTTGCAGCAGTTGCTGAGGGCTGTTCAATGCAATGCAGTGACCTCCATACTTGTTAGGTTCTCTTAAATCCAAATTTTTCCAAATGTTTCTACCAACTGGCTGTGCAGTACTACGACCTTGTCTATTTATAGGTCAGGAAAAATATTTTTTCTTAACAACCACGTGGCCGTAAAGACATATGCCTATCTTATACGTGAGTAACTAGCATACTCACAACTTCTTGCCGCCGACATCCACCAAATATTAATGTAACTTTGTTCATTAAAAACGTCTCAATCGGTGCCTCATGAGTAAATTTTAAAACATGACTAGACAGAACATTTAGACTTGTTTGGTTTATATCCTTTTGACCATTGCTTCAAATATTCACTTAACTTATGGTAATTAGCGATGTTAAAATTCTTATTTACCATTTAAGTCTTCTTTACTATTGAATATTTGGACTATAAGGAACTAGGAGAAAATATGATCGAGATTTCTTCAGTACTAAGTTTTGTGTTGCTTTTTCCGCTTTCTTTGCAATTTCGTCAGGCATAACTTTCCTGCATTTTGACTCTTTTTGACAGCTTTTCCTTAGCAACGATTGTGTCTACTATGATAAATAGCCTGATCAGATGGTGTTCGAAAATGCCTGTTTCGTAACATGATTCCCGTAGAAGGTTCCTCAATGGAAATATATGTTTTTTGGAAATCTGTTTGCTGCATCGTAGCAGTAAGCAACCGGCTCAGGTCGCAAAGCGCAAAAAAAAAATCGACCCGTTCCAACCCGTTACTGAAAACCTACCATTTCTTCAGGCTAAAAATGAAAATGTTAAAATAAAATTGAATTCTCGGATATGACAAATATTTATATTGTGGATGCAATAACGACCTAGTATACAAAACTCAGTATGCACCGCGGATAATAAGCAGATATGAGAATGCCCTCGGGAGGCAAACCGTTTTTACAAGACGTTTGTAAGATCTTTGCTTGCTCTCAGTACATAAACATCTACTTATACCCTTGGTACATAAATAACTATTAAAACCATTCTACTTTGCTCATAATGTTATAGGTATAGGTAGTTATATTATCCCTTTAAATGCAAAACTAAGAAAAAATAATACAGGGTACTGTTTATATATTCCTTTTCTCCATCAAATAGTATAGTAATATAGCATAGTATTTTTGATATGACGTTGAGTCATCATCCCTATAAAAAATTTTAGGAACATTGTGGCCCAAAAAGCTCTTGTTTTTAAACTGCACCACAGAGAGTTGATAAAACGGGACATCGGCGTATTTTGTTACCTGCATTATTAATATAATTCAGAAGGGCACGATCGGGATATTTTACAGCTTGTTGGTGCCTAGCATATCCGAAATACCATACAACCCTGATTATATATTCGTAGAACAGCACCCATTGGCACCCATTGGCACAGCACCCCAGTATTCTGGCTCCAGACTTACAGGTGCAATAATATCCTGCGAATGGGCCCTCTTGGTCTTGGTCCATTTCATGTTCGTCAATATTTTGGATCAATATGATTCACAATTGGTACTCGTAGCGTTTCTAAATCGGGAATATATTCTTATCAGAAGCAGTTCTGTAACATCCCTATTTTCGTCAAATTCAAATATTTCCGACCCGTCGAGATCTTTTTTGTCTTGAACCTTGAACGTAATAGATGGTGCCAAACTTAACTGATATATTTCTGTTGTTAATCGTTGTTACATGAGTTATTTTCGTTCGTTGATACACAACCCGCTAACTCCCACCAACCCCAACTTTGAAATGTTAAATAGTACGATACCCCTTGCGATACCTTGTTTCAAAAGATTTTTTTATGTCGAATACAGCAAAAAGAGAAATTTTAATTTTGGAACGAATAAATTACGAAGATATTCGTTAAATTAAAGTTCCCATGGTTACCTATGTTTTGCTAAAAATAAGAACGTTAAAACAATTGCCGAGATATGACATTTGATAAAAAATACTTGACATTTCCCTTAGTGCAGTTTCTTTTGGCATTTAGTCAAACTTTGAATAATGCCTAATTTGTCAGATAAACAGCGGATTAAAATCCTATTAATGATTGGATGTGGAGATAAAATGAGTTCAGAGTCAGTCCGAAGTTTGTGAGATGTTCAACAATGTTTATCCTAATAACAGAGTTGCACAATCAACCGTGAGCAAAATTTTTCAAAAATTTGCGCAAACTGGATCCGTAAAAGATGTTCAAAGACCAGGTCGACCTAAAACATTAAATGACGATGAACGTCTTCATGTAATGCTGAGTTTAACCGAAAATCCAATTAATTCTGTCAGAAAAATATAGCTCAAAAACATGACGTTTCTAAATCTGTAGTTCATCGTAATGTGAAGAATGAAAAGTGGTCACCATTTAAAGTTCACAAAGTTCAGGAACTTTTACCTGGCGATGAAAATAGAAGAGTTGAATTTTGCGAAACAGCGTCGAACATTATTGATCGCAATCCAAATTTTGTACAAAATATATTTTTTTCCGATGAAGCAACATTTTATTTAAACGGGACTGTAAATAGGGGACAACACGAGATACTGGAATAATATAAATCCTCATTGGATACAGGAGACTCATACACAAATTCGACAAAAAGTGAATGTTTGGGCGGGCATAGTCGGTAATATAATTTTAGGACCATTTTTTTTCGAGGGAAAAGTCAATAGCGAAGTTTACCTCGATATCCTCAGATTCGAAGTTTTTCCGGCCATATTAGTGTTGTTCCCCCATAATGGAGAGCCCGATATGGTTGGTGCAAATATTTGGTCCCAACAAGATGGTGCACCTCCACATTATGTGGCACGTGTAAGAGCATTTTTAAATTAAGCGTTCCTAAACCGATGGATAGGTAGAAGAGGTACTATTGGATGGCCCCCAAGATCTCCTGACATGACCCCATTAGATTTATATATATGGGGTTATTTGAATAGTACGGTTTATGCCACTCCACCACAGGATATCGAGGAATTGAAAAGAAGAATATTGAATGTTGCTCGTGAAATACCACCTAATGTTATTCGGTCTTCTGTGAACGCTTTTGAAGATCGAATTGATTACTGTCAGATTGTAAATGGTGGCCACTTCGAGCAGTTATTATAAAAAAATGTAGCTTACGAGATTTTCCCAAGCAAAGTACTATCTAAATTTTAATAAACAACTCCATTTTTTAAATAAATTCGATTTCTTGCAGAAATCTTCATTTTATGTTGAACAATGTGTTTAAATTTGCCAACAAAATATTCGTTTATGCTAAAATCAGCAACACAATCCTTCACAGCGTAATTACAAGATGCATTGCACTTTCTTTTGTCAAATGCGATTGATTGGAAATTGTTTTAAAGTTCTTATTTTTAGCAAAGCATAGGTAACCATAAGAACTTTAATTTAGCAAATATCTTCGTTATTTATGATCCAAAATTAGAATTTCTCTGTTTGCTGTGTTCAGCATAAAAAATTTTTTGAAATAAGGGTATCACAAGGGTATTGTGCTATTTAACATTTTAATGTTGCGGTTGGTGGGGGTTAGGAGGTTGTGGATGAACGAACGAAAATAACTCCTGTAGGTGAGAATTTGACAATAAAAATCGATGTGTTTGAGATTTTTACCAAAACTTTTTTTTCGAGTGCTATGATGTTAGCACAAGTCTCTCGAAGCTGTAAATTTGGATATACACTACTATTACTACAACTAGTTGTCCTAACAACATATTAAAAAATCAGAAGTAGCCGTTAATATGCGATTTTAATGTACCTACTTACTAAGATGACTGGCCTATTCCAATGTTTATGTAATTATTTTAGCACGATACCCTAGATGTATATTTATTTACAATTCGTTAGTCACTTGAAGAACTATCAATAACAATCATAATTTTTGCAACCGTATATTACAATGTCTATTCAAGGTAAAATAATTGTATAACAAAAATGAACACGTTTTTAGAACCAGCCTTGGGGTAGTTCTCGTAGTTGTTTAGCACTATGTATTTACGAGATGGCTATTAACTAAACACTCCAAAATGTATGCCAAAAGGAATTATTACATATAGGTACCTATTTAATACTTATTTAAGGTATTTTAAGATAAACGCAGAGGCCAAACAAAATTTAGATTTCAGGTTATTGTCTACTACTAACTACTAAGATATTGTATATTGTTGTTTAATTTTTGTTTGCGTTAAAATGTGTTCTAATTCTATGTACGCAGGTACATTATAATTTCTGGTCACAATCATTGAATGAATGGATATATTGTCTTACATACTTGTGCATATAGTCAACGTTTAGTCATGTTTAGTCAACGCTGAACATGTAGTTTAACAATTTATAGTTGATTATTAAACCTTATACACTAAAGGTCTTAATCGTTCATCATGATGAAGTTCTTTTATTGTTTTGTTATATATTTTTGGAAAGCTAAATATAGGTCCTTTTCCAAATTTATAAAGTAAAAAATCATGCGATATAATTCCAGGAAAAACCTGGGCATTATTCCAACTTTCGAAGTAAGTACCATTTCTACAGTATCAGCATATAATACATTAGGTATTCCTTGTGAAAGAAAAAAGAATGTGATTGAAGTAAGAAATTATGACCAAAAAAACAAACATTTTTTTAAAGGTAGCGAATTATAATGCATTTAAATAAAAAAAACAAATGAAATAAAATCAGAACCTCTGTTAACCATCATTGTTACATCGTTCCATGTTGATATCTTCATTGATATCTTCAAGTAACAAAAATTGATTTTAAAACCCTTTAAAGAAAATCAATGTAAACTCTTTACCATAATTTAATAATTATACCACTACTTTTAATGAGACCAGACGCAATATGTTGCTTTTATTCTTGTAGTTTTGTTTTGTCACCTTCAACTTCAGATTCTTCTCCAAATTCAATTAGAGTAACCAGAAGCAGGAACAAGCCATTGTGGAGAAGAACTTGAAAATGGCAGACGTGATTCTGCCGATACCTCGTTCTACAAGAATAGAAGACAGTGGGTGAGGACCCGGAAATCGGTTACACGTATTATTTACGACAAATGTTCCTTAACATTAGAGTTTCTGCTTAAGCCGGATGAGCCCTCGGAAGAATGTTCTTTATTGTGTATTTGAATGTCTATTTTTTAAAGTGTGTTTGATTGTAATATTAATTTACTTAGCCAAAGTGCCAAAGTGTGGAATGTAATCAGTACATAAATTAAGTAAGTATATACTTAAATACAATACAATAAAAAATACGTAAATAGAATAACGCAATGGTACCCATATCTCCCCTACACTCACCAATGCGGTATGACCAAGCAGTATGTGTAAACTCGCGCAAGCAGTTTATTAATATATATATACTTATAGAATAAATAGAATTCGTTTAGTTTAGTTTTGTTTTTATGTTATTGAACACTGAAATATATCTAAGACCGTTTTCTCAGAATTTCCAAAACAGTCGATCGAATTGTATCTAAGTTAACGGAAACTATACATTTTATCAAGTACCTACCTATAAGTATTTGAAGAAGTAAGTACTATACCTATGTAATAGTAATGCGTATTTCTAAATTAGATTTATATTTTAAAAACAGAAAGGTATTTAAATTAATTGTTCGTAATAGTAATAGAGTAAAGAAAAATTTCCAATACATTAAAGAAAACTATATTCTTATACTTACCTATATACTGGGTGAAGCAAAAAATACCTAGGTAAAATATTTTTGAAATTTCGGAGATAAAATATAACCATCGGTGGTGGCATAACCATCGGTGGCCCGAACCAAATCACGCCCGGTAACGTAAGTAGCGAAGGTACCAAAGAAAGTGACCTGAAATTTCTTATTCAAATATGCACACTGTATATTTTTTTAAATATCTGTAATTACTGAAAATACATACAACTGTAATATCTATAAATTACAACGATTTTTTTTAATCGGATTATAATTCCATTTCATTCTCTTTTCTAATAATTATTTGGGTCGGTTTTATAGTGGTAGATATATAGTGGTAGATATCCGGAGTAGGAACAAAAATAGTAAACATCGTTTATTAATGCAAACATTGTTTTCAATATATATAAACTTACAGGTAAATTTTCGGATTACGCGGAAAACTTCGGATATAAAGCCGGGAAACTTCGGATAAAGCGGAGTTTTAAACTTCACAATTTGCGTCGGATAATACGGAGTTTGGATAAAGCAGTTACGCATAATCGGGAGTAGGTATACTGTACTTTTATAGATGTATGTAATAAATCGTAACAATAAATCATATTTATGTAATACATATGTACGGGATAAATAATACATAATAAAATAATACATATGTAATCTGCATTCTATAATGGTAATACATATTTCTATTCATAAATTCAAGAAAGAGGTAATTGTTTCAATTTTAAGGTATTTCGATTTTTGGCCACAATGTCCCTTCATATTTTGAGGAGAAGCACATATCAGTAGGTGTCGCATTAGGCTCTGTTCGTCCATATAGAGCAGAGCGGTTTCCAATGGATCCATTGCAGCGAAATGTAAAATTTGGGTTATATTTCGACTGTGCCTTCCCCGTCGCTACTATAACCTGGTTCTTCACTTTCCCCAACCATTTTGATCAAGGCGTTTTATTTTTCATCACTTTTTATCCACTGATTGACCTCATTTGTTGTTACGTCTTCACAGCCAGGCAATTCTTGAATCAGATCAAATGAGTTGCTACCTTCGGCTGTTTTGCATCATCTTCTGTTTGGTCTTCCTGAAATTTATTCCAGAAGTAACTGTCGGTAATTGCTGTGTTTCAAGTTCTCCAATACACTTTGTTCCATAGGCTGAAAGTAAGGGTGTTACATTTGGTGAAAAAAATAGCACTTCAATATCTCCACCTTTCAGTTCATCTGGATCATTCAGGTCATCGGTACCTGCGCCGCGTTATTTTTAATTCAAATTGTTTCGGTACATTTCCACTGTTTTCTAACAGTGAGACCTTTAAGTAATAATTAAAAATCAATGTTTAACGTCGTTTGGTTTTCTTTCATAAAAATTCGTTCCTATTAAGTAGTGAATTTTTTTTATTTACATTGAAATTGTTAAATTTGTTGGTATTTTGTTTAGTTAAGTAGTTAAGTATACGTAGATAGTAGTTTTTAAAATAAATATTTCTTAGTTAGGATTTAATTTCCAATTTAAAAAATGTATTTTCTCTGTGAGACTTCACTAGTAAACAAGATATGCTTTTAATATTAGTATATATACAATATACATATAATAAATACCCTTCCTAGGATTGAATAACAACCAAAGTAGAACAAACAGAAGTATGACAAATAATTTAAGAAACATTATTGGACCAATTTTCCATGCTGCTGTCTGTAATCATCACATGTATGCGATTCTTTACTCAAACCAACTTCTTGAATTCAGCAGCAACGTTACTGATGAAAGAGTTCTCGACATGGAAAAATTTGCTCCCGTATACTTTACATCATGGAATATCGTAAGTATATACTTACTTAGGTACCTATATTTATATTTATACAGGGTGTCCCGTAATAACGTGTACAACGGAACACCACAGATTCCTGGACTCAAAGTAGACAGAATAAAACTAATTCACTGGCTGTTCGTTCGGCCTCAAATTTCGTAAAAAAATTCAATTTTTTGGTGGGTTGTGAGCGTTTGTACTCCACCGACATATTTTGGTGTTATACAGAGTGTTTTTAAAACTTACAACTCCATTACATACAACTTACATATCCGTTCATAAGTTTTTCCCCTTTCGTGCAATTATGACAACTATTTTTTATTTGATAGGTGATACCATTTGGAGGTTTTTATATCTCCTTTAGAATTTTGATAAAATTAGCGGTTGAGGTATAAAAAAATATTATTTAAATAAGTTGTATTAAATTCAATATCAACAACTTCGTTATTGTTATCTCCACCATCTTTTATTGTGTTTCATTGTTTTTATTAATTGTTTCAATATTATTAATTCTTCGTATGTGTATCTATCCGCCATATCGAAAAATTACATAAAGTGTGACACATACTAATCAAGAATTGACAGCAACAATGACGTAAAAATCAAACTGAAATCATAGTCAACCTCAAAATCAGTGCAATTCACCTTAAAATCTGTAGAGGTGGTAACCACTATAACAAAAACTCATCTTTCAAAATCATAGAAGGACAAAGGGTATTTTTTTTACATTTGGTTATACAGAAAAATACTTTATTGAGCCTATTAAAGCGTCTTATTCATAAAAAAGGAGAACAAGACATATTTGGGAAAACATCTGAACTACATAAAATATGTTATTTCTGCTTGTTTTGGTTTTATTATTAAACACATTTGCCACTAGATCATATTTAACGTTATCATTATTAATAAAAAATATTCCCTTCGACGACAATAAATTCTAATTTTAACTCGACAGCAATGGACTTTTTGTGATTGGCCTACCTACAAAATCAGTGCGTACTAACACTTTGTTAAGTATTGTTGTAGTATGGGTGGCAAGATAATGTAGACATGTAGACATTTAAAAAATATTTTTTGTATCTAAACCGCTCATTTCTCAAAATTCTATGACGGATCTAAAAACTTCACAAATGATATATCACCTATCAAATAAAAAAAATTTGTCATTACTAAAATTAAAAGGAAAAAAGTTATGAAAGTATATTATTACCAAACATCAATTTTCTAGGAGCTGTAATAAGTTATAAAAATACTCTGTATAACACCAAAATGTGTCGATGGAGAGTAAAAGTCTACACCCCAAATATAATCAAACTCAACAAAACTCAACAAACTCAACAAAATATGTGAATTAGTCTTATTATATTTATTTTGAGTCCAGGAATCTAGATTCTGTAGTCTTCCGTTGTACACGTTATTACGAGAGACCCTGTATACCTAGGTACAGTCTTATAACATATTTTTGATAAAATCTGGCTGTGTACCTTCATATAACTTTAATTTTTGTGACATTGTCAGATTTAGGTACTCTAGAAACAAATATTGTACGTACTTTTTTTTTTGCTCACGGCAGTACTTATATATAAAAAATATATCTCCATAATTGGTAGAAAAGTAGGATATCTGAAAACATTCCACTGTTTTACGAAAAAAACTTAAAATAATTAATCACTATAATATAAATAAAAGAAAAAGCCATTTGAACATATCTGACTTACCAGGTGAACATATCTTAAGTACCTATCTAAATAAATAATTACTATTACACCTTAAGAGCCAAAATAACCAAAACATAAATAAGAATTTTTTTCAGTTATCCTAGTAATGTTCTAGCACAGCGAGTTGCAATACAAATTCACCGGTGATTCATTTTTTTATTGAGTTACAATATTAAAACCTTTACATCTTGTAGGAAAAAGATCCAGCAGAGGAAACAGAGATCGTGCTATTTATTAACTTCCTATAACATTAATTTAGTATTCGTATTTTCAGCTAATTCAAACACTTTACTTCATGTTGTCCATGGTATACGACATTCTCCGTATCTGCAAGAAAAATGTCATTCTCCAGGAGAAGATTCAACTATATAAAGGATACATTTTTACAAGTTTAGTCTTTCCATGTTCTCTTTTCGTCTCTACGATGTTCTGGAGTGTATATTCCATAAACAGAGAATTGGTTCTGCCCGAAGTTCTGGATGAGTTTGTCCCAGAATGGTTAAATCACTCCCTACATACAAATATTGTAGTATTTTTAGTAATAGAAGTATTAATTGTAAATCAGTTACTACCAACATTCAAATCGGCATTCTGTGGGTTGACAATCTTATCTGGAATTTACAATATTCTGTAAGTGATTTTAATTTTATCAATAGCTATTTACTTATTTACTCGTGTTTTAGGTTCCTTTGGGTTTACTTTAATTCTGGAAAATGGATTTATGGAATTTTTTATGTTTTTAGTTGGCCAGAAAGAATTGCATTTATGTTATGCAATTATGTATTTACTGTTTTTGTTATGAAGATGGGAATAAAAATACAAAATTTCAAACATAGTTTAGTAATATATCCTACTGTTGTTGGTCAAAAACAAAACTAACTATGGCGATTACAAGATCTATACTCTGGAGAAAATCTATACTGTGTATAGGGTAAATGTTTGTATCCTTATTTTAAATGGACCTGAATGACTGTCTTTAAATAATTTTAAAAGCAGCCGAATTCGTAGTATCTTGTGATACTAAATTTTTGCTCATGAAAAATAGTATCGTTACATTAGAACAATATCGTTTATTATATAGCTTTCAGTCGAATATGTTTTGAATTTGTGCATAGATGTCTTGTCATAGATGTATATGTCTTGTATACGTAGGTTTATGTTTTATTATAATTGGAGACCGACCTTGTTATTTTATAATAAGATACAACTTAATAAGATATTGGCTGAGAATTTCATTTTTCTACGTTCATGCAAAAAACAAAACTATATTGAACTATATTTAGTTCAAAAACTGGTTCTTTATTGCACTAGTGCAATATAATTTTTATTGGACTCATCTGTCATTCTACTACAGTGTTGATGCCACCTAAAAATAAAACCGTTGATAGAAGGAATTCTACATTCAATCAACGATAAAACATTTTTTGAATTTTGCATGAACGTAGAAAAATATTGTATGCAACTCGTACAAAAAGTGTTTATTGTACTCGACGTGTTGTCCAATTTCCCAATTTGTGACAATTTCACGTCACGTGCAATAACAACTTACTTTTTGCACTTGTTGCATAAATAACTTTTAATGACAAAATTGTCATTATTCCTAATGCCATTATTCCTAACTTTAATTAGTATAATAATATATATATATATATATATATATATATATATATATATATATATATATATATATATATATATATATATATATATATATATATGTATAATAATATATATATATATATATATATATATATATATATATATATATATATATATATATATATATATATGCAACAAGTGCAAAAAGTAAGTTGTTATTGCACGTGACGTGCAATAACAACTTACTTAATATTACTTAATATATATTATTATATATATAAGTAAGTAATATATATATATATATATATATATATATATATATATATATATATATATATATATATATATATATATATATATATATATATATATATATATATATATATATATATATATATATATATATATATATATATATATATATATATATATATATATATATATATATATATATATATATATATATATATATATATATATATATATATATATATATATATATATATATATATATATATATATATATATATATATATATATATATATATATATATATATATATATATATATATATATATATATATATATATATATATATATATATATATATATATATATATATATATATATATATATATATATATATATATATATATATATATATATATATATATATATATATATATATATATATATATATATATATATATATATATATATATATATATATATATATATATATATATATATATATATATATATATATATGTATATATATATATATATATATATATATATATATATATATATATATATATATATATATATATATATATATATATATATAGTTGGAAATGATTTATTTTAATATTAGTATGAAAAAAAACTTTTGATGGCAATCACTTCTGCTTCCAAAATATCTCAAAATGCACCAATACAAAGTTTACAGTTAACATCTGGCAACTGTCAAATTTGTGATTTTTCCAAAGAAATCTTTATAAATAGGTCTTAATTGTTAATATTTGCGAAAATGTCACTAAGAAACCATGTTCCTAATGACATTTTACCGATTTTTATGCCGATTTTGAGCGAAAAAATTTGTTATTCAAAAAATTTTAAATTTTCGAATTTTTTGATTCACTACCGTAAAACATTTAAAATGCTACGCAGTATAAAGTCTGCTATTGCAATGCATACTGTGATAATAATATTTTTAGGTGTCGTTGGTTTTGAAGATTATTGATAATTGATAATCTTAATCGAAAACAGGTACTGTCTGGATTATTTTCCAATTCTCAAAAAAATCACCCATTATTTTTAACTGTTTTTTTTATTAAACTTTATTTTGTTAGTACGACAATGGTTTTAATTACAATTAATTAATTACAATTAATTTTAATTACAATTAATATTGTTAGTTTTTTAGATATTGGGTCTTTGATTAATACATACATATATATGTAAACTATTTATTGTTGTAAATATTACGGAATTTTGTAATTTTATATCTAATAGAAACGTACCTATATTGTTACAATTGAATTATGTTCTTTTTAATTTCAGTATTTATTGCTTAGCTATAAATAAGCTTTATTGCTTATCTATAAATAATACTACTCTTTACTAACATTGATTAGGTAGATATTAAACAACTTTGTAGACAATCTAGCCTTGATAAACCTTCGCCTTCGGAGAATGATCTTCCGAAGTGGTGGCCACTAGTTTTATTAAATATTAGCTTTATTTGGAGGAATAGGTACCTCCCGATATCCTTCCCAAAATGTGAATATCTGCTTAATTAATTTTAGCTATTCAATGGAAATTATTAATAAATATATTCACTTGTACTATTGTGAACATTTTAATTGTTTCTAGCATAAACGCGACAATTATGTTGCAAGTTAAAATTATTGATTTGCCAATTCAGTATATGATGGTATCAAAACGTAAGTCCAGTCCATCTCACTTAATACATTATTTGCACTATTTGCAGATATAAGCTACAATTTCAAGCTTAACATTTGTTTGATTACCATAGCAACCCAACAAATCGAAAATTATCCTAAGAGAGCAGGATGTGATGATTATACTGGAAATTTTTTAACAGGTCCATAAAACGTTATTTCTTAAGCTAACATTTTATTCATGTTACAATTTTGCATCTTAAGTATTACGTACATTTGTATTAGGATAAATAAAAAACAAAAATAAATAAAAGATAAGAATTATTATTTAACTTATAATCTATATTTTTTAATAATAAGCATTAAATTCTTTTTAAATTTTTTAAAATTATTCCAAATTATTCCAAATAGTTAGTCCTGGAGGGCGCCGGAACCTTTCATGTGACGTTTCACATCATCCATCATCGTTAGTGCTTTCGTACGATAGCACTGACGACGACGACGATTGAGTTTCCACGAACACATTATTTATACTTCGCTCGACCCGCGTTTCACCAACCAAGTTGGCATTAAAACTGAGTGCTCATCGTCTCCGGATGATGCCAAATCTTGCCGACAATTCAATTTCTCAAAATTGAGCAAATTGGTATCGTCATCGTGTCAAATAAATTGGCCATCATGGACTGTATATCAAAGGCTTTTTTTTGCCACGTGTCCAAACAGTATTATCTACACTGTTTAGGTGATCTTTAAAGTCGGCGGTTCGTCATGGATATAAATCATTAAACAACACATAAAACCTACAATTTGTCTGTTATAATGGTAAAATCATATAAATATATATAATACAGATTAGATATATTGTTAAAATAAAAAGTCTCGCGTACATTCTCTGTGATTTTACAATAATGTGCTCTTACTTAATCCACAGTTGTGATTTTACAATAATGTGCTCTTACTGTGGTCTTGCTTAAACCAATGTGTGCTCTTACTTAAACCACAGTTTACTGCCAATAAACGGTGCTTAAACTAGTTTTCTTAAACTGAGTGTGGCGTGATCTATGAGTGTGGCCTAGTTTTGTGGCGATTTTGATGAGCTTCCCAATGCATTCCCAATATATTTTCAATGGTTACTGGACATAACTAAGGAACAAAACGTCTACCGAATTTAATTACTTATTACTTTAAATGCAGTAAATGTAGTAAATTTTTATTACTTGAAATGTAGATAAGTATAGGTCCTGTTTAGATTTTTACGGTTATGTCTTGGAAGAACATTTTATTGTTATCTCAATGTAGAAGCAGTAAGAAATACTAATGTTTATTAATATATAACATAACTTTATATAATATATAATGTTTATTCATAAATAATAATGTGAATGAAAAACATCTCATATTTTTTAATTTTATCTATATTTTAATCTAAACATTTAATCTAAATATATATATTTTAATCTACATTACCTACCTATATTTTAATAAAAAAAAAACATTTTTTTTAAATATTGTTTTTGCCGAAGTGAGCAGCATCTGCAAAATCATAGGCTAGTAGCTGTAGCAAGAATACCACAATTACTAGATACTTAACCTAATAAAAGTAAACCTTAAGTCCGTATCCGTAATAAAAATCTGGTACATACATACCTACCTGCCACCCGCAGTAGAAGCGAGGTTCTTGCTAAATATTGTGCAAATACGTTGCACGTATTTACAATACGTATTGTACAAAATTGTGATGTTTTTTCTTAGTTAAAAACAGGTATCGCTTTTTATGCTTTCTTTCTTCGCCATTGGGACATTGAGCATTTTACTACTTGCCTATTTGGCTAGATAATTCCTCAGGTAAAAACAAAAGCTGATAGTCATTATTTTCATTTTTAGTTCTTCGTTAATTAAGATAAAGTGGCTGCTGAAGATATTTCATTTAACTATTTCGAGCCTGGTCACTCTTTTATGTCCGCTGATAGTTTTCACCACCAGGTGGAACTTCATTAAAAAATCAGAAAAATACTTATGATATTAACGATTTTGTGACAGCTGTTCAATAACTTAATTAATAAATTTTTCATTGTCGTAATACTTGCCGCAAGAGTATGAGTACCTATAATTATTTATAATAAATTCGTATATTGTAATGTAATAATTAAATTTTCTACTTAAAATTATTTATGTGATTGTTTTACAAAAAACATTTTGTTTACAAATAAAATTGGTTTTAGCAGAAAAGCAATATAGAAATAATATGCTTCTCTAAGTAAGAAGTATCTACACAAGCATCTACATCTACACAAGCATTTACATCTACACAATTCGACCACTTTTGCGTTGTTTATGCTAAGTAAAATTGGCTAAAAATGGTTTCTACTTCCTAGTATCTGTGCTTTTACATACCAGGGAAAAATTGATTTTTTTTTATTTTATTATATTTTTGTGCTATTTTTAAACACGAATTAAAAATTAAATGTGTTTATTAGTCTTCGGCTGTAGTTATTCGCCAAAAAAATCGTTTAAAAAAAAGTTTTGGAAACATTAACTTTGAAACTCGCTTTAATCAAAATGAGGACTGCAGTTCTGTAGTTCAAAAGTACTGTAGCTTAAATGATGAACAAGTGAGTAGATAAAAATACGAATGTCATGGACGACGATATGAATGTCTTCTGTCAGTTCTGTCAAGTGTCATTCTGCCCGTTTCCGTCTTGTCTTTGCTTGCCGCATGTTTATTAGATTCTTCGGCTGTAAAACCTTTAATATTTAATTAATGATAAAGTGGCTTGAATAATAATTGATTTATATTGATTCCAATGATGATGGCTAACAGGTTGTTTAATAATGCAAATCTTGGTTTGTTATGCAATTTAGTTAAGATAAATAATTACGTTGCTGCAACGACGAGTTCTAGTAAGCCTTAAGTTACATAACCTATATTTTCAAATCTAGAAAATAACTTTTTTATAGAAATAAGACATCTTTATGCAAAGGCAACTTTGGGAATAGATGGGTTTGTTTCACAGAGGGAGAAAACCCAACAGCAAATGGAAAATATATCTGAAAAATTTAAGCAAAAAATGATAGAGTATACACAGGACGATTCTAAGAATATGATATTTACTGAGGACTTGAAAAACATGGTACATTTAGCAGATAATGATGAGGATGTTAGTTTAGTTGTTAGGATGATTAAAAGGTAAATTAGTATTTAACGTAGTAGGTATGTAGCATTTACCCCAAACTTCTTTCATATCCCATAGATAGTAGCATAGGTAGCTTAATTACTTTTCACAAATTAATTCTACCAGCTAGAAATCTACCAGCTCACTGCCTGCCGGCCAAACACAAGTTATTTCGATTAGGCTATATAGGCACCTACCAATTTTCAGCAATTTGTGTTTTAACAGGTTAACTGCCACGTGGAAATTATTTTTTGCCTTGTTCCGGCCAACTAAATCTGGCAACGTGCATCACATAAGGCGCCCACATATAATTTCCCGCCATATTCGGTAACTGCTCTGGTTTGCAGTAACGAAGAACAACAATTGTTTACGGGTCATGAAACATGTGATATTTGTGAAATTGTGATACCTATTATATATGTGAAAAAATGATGATATTTATATTATGTGATTGAATTATGTGATATTTATATTTTTCATAAATGTACGAAAAAATAAAATATCACTTAATTTGTAACTTAAAAAAATAAAGGCATAATTTCATATCCCAGTAATTCTTCTCTCAACCAAAAATGTCTGGCTATTTATTCAATAGACTTGTTTAGGCCACAAATAATATGATTCATATAAGAAAAGCATTAAAAGTATGTGTCAATTCATAACTTGAATACTGTAGATCGATAAGATATCGATATATAAGATCGATCGATACTGCTCGTGCCATTTAAATTTGCCTATTTTTTGACATAGGTATATGGTTTGTTACTTTTTTTTAATATATGTTCAATGTTGTTTGTTATTGTCTTCTATAATATTGTATATATTTTTGAAATCATCAAATAAAGGACTATCGACTGATAAGAATGCAGAAACTTATCCACTTGCTGACCTTTGACT
>CAXKVY010003119.1:0-17122 GCA_964058915.1 Tetropium fuscum
ATCTGCGTCAAAAAAGCGGGGAAAGTTTCTTAGAAGCTACGGGAAATTTCTTAGAAGCTACAAGCTACGGGTATCACTACATTACAATGGCCTGCGAGAAGCCCCGATATGAACCCTATAGAACATTTGTGGGATGAATTAGGGAAAAGCGTACGTCCCACACGGTACTAAGCAGTTAACCCAGTTTATAATTTTGTGTTTAATAAAAATGTTTTTCTTAAAATTTATATTCATTGCACTAGAAAATTGTTTTTGGATGAGTTCAGAAATTTGGTAATTATGCAAGGTTTCGGCAAAAAAAGCTGTAATTTGGACAATTTTAGAGATAGATTTGTGAATAAAAAACAAAATGCTCGTAAAAGAAGCACCTTTGATATAGAGTGTAACCATTTCCGATACCATTACTTGATTAACACACAGGGTGAGTTATAAACTAAGAAAAAAACATGGTCGAGGTTTTCCACTACCATCTATATATATAGGAGGCTTGAATATTTATGCTTCCACATGTGAAAATGGTGTGATAGCACCGTACAATGTATGGTGGTGATAGTAAGTAGTTTGTGTAGAAACACAGGGACCATTGATAAAGTATAATATTACTTTCTCTATGACTGATCGCAGAAATCAATTAAAATTACAGCAATACTTAGTAAGTTTCGTTTCTTGCAAAGCAGACGCACTGTCTACCCCTAGAATCTAATAAAAATTAACAATCACGAGATGCGTTGTAAGGTACCAAAATTTTTTGAATATTTATGCTTCCACATGTGAAAATGGTGTGATAGCACCGTACAATGTATGGTGGTGATAGTAAGTAGTTTGTGTAGAAATACAGGGACCATTGATAAAGTATAATATTACTTTCTCTATGACTGACTATGATCAATAATTCGCAGAAATCAAATAAAATTACAGCAAAACTTAGTAAAACTCATAATTTTAATTCTCAAACGAGGATAGAACTGACATGCCTCAATATAGAGCATTTGATAAAAATGCGACACCGCGTATAGGGATACAGAATCCCATTGATAAAATCCTTATAAAGTATCTCATATTAAAAGGAGCCAGAATGGACAGTATGTCGGCACCTTTCATGTTAGTATTGCCGATTTGGAAGACATTGAAAATTTAAATCAAGCGGCAAACGTCAGCTGTAAATAATGAGAAATCAAATCACTGTTCTGTATAGATTAAATATACTATCACAGCATATACAAAATTGTATATGCTGTGATACTTGATACTCTTATTTGTATTTTTGTAACCGCGGCGTGCAGAATCGCAGCTCCAATGTGGTGCGTGCAAATTTGGCGCCAAATGTAAATAATCATGTTTTTTTGGTAAAATCGGATATTGCTGCTAATTATTATCCTATTCAGTATTATTATATTAATACAATAATCAGTCTATTATTCTGCTATTATAACCGAGTAGATGCTGTCAAATGCTTGTAGTGTAACTCCGCAGTCACACTCTAAAAAAATCACTATCTAAAAATTCGTTAAAAATGGTCACACTGTATTTCTCGCGGGACTTTATCGGATCACATATTTTACTAGTTGCTCGCCATTTTGAGGCAAATGTCAAATCTGACACTTCTGAGTTTAACACTTCATTTATTCTTTAAATTTGGATTACACGTAGTTTTTGGCTCCTAGTGATTATTCGTAGTTTTTCCTATTTAGTTGTGATTTTCAAACTGGTTCCTAGTGAGTTCTTATCGGTTTTTCATTGAGTACGATCGTGCGATTTGTAATTGATTCCTGGGAACTTAAAATTACAGAGTTACTCAGAGCAGTGGATAGACAGTACTGGTACCGCATAGCTGCGGCCGTCCGCCATTTTTACTCCACCGCATTTTTACTACGCATATATAGCTCTATTTACCATTTGAAAATATCTTTCTCTTTCAGCCATTGTTTCAAAATACTATTTATCTGACTCTATTTCCACAAGTTATTGTTGGTTCCAACAAATGCGGTACTCTGTCTATCTGCTCTAGAGTTACTAAGATAGAGCAGCCATTTTCCTCAAAGCGGCGGATTTATGTCTTTTGATAAAATGTGCTAAATGAACTGTGATAAAATGTCACTGTACGGTTGGTTGCCTAGGGACAAATTGAGAGTGTCTACAGAACGCCGCGGGAGTTCTTGTCTATACGAATGTAGCGGCTTCATCTCATCGAGGTTACTGCGCATGAGCGGTTAAATCTTGCAATTCATATATTTAATTCATCACACGTTTGAAAGTTGATATCCTAGCGGTACACCATATGCTTGTGGTACTATAGATTTCGAATTCGATTTTCATAGCTTTTGCTCTTTTTTTCTATTGTTTACTTAATCTTTCCCTAACCCTAGCACACAATTACTTTTGTCACAGAATCGACGACTAACCAGATTATGAAGATACGTGTACCATGATGAGGCACAGTTGGTACATTTCCAAGCATATTTTTACTCTGTTACGTTAGATTTTTGCCCGACTGATCAACTAATAAAAAATACGTTTACACGGCATAAGGTGCCCCAAGGAGGACCAGTTGGTCTCACAAGAATATTTTTAGATTATTTAAGTATCGCGGAGGTTGCGTAGATACGTACAACCTATATAAAAGAACCGGGGCGGCGGTTCTGTAGATACTCCACTATCTCCGGCGCAGCCATAGAAATATAACTTTATATTTCTATGGGCGCAGCGTGTACGTGTACAGTACAGAGGTGACCGTATAGTTCTAGTTGGTTATGCGTTTAATAATTTTGTAATTTATGTACAAAAACAGTTTACAATATTTAGTATCGATGAAGAAGTACCTTATTTCGATGTACCATAACAAATCCTCCTTCGATAATTGATACCTTAAACTGCTCAGTACAATGAACAACATTTCCAATGATAACAAGCACTTTTTCACTCGTCATTTTGAGTATGGACCAATGTTCTTTCCTAATAGTAGCGACGCCGACGGTGCAAAGCTGCAAAGTAATATTACAAGTACACTACAGGGATTTATAAATATTGTTTTATAATATTTTTAATCACAGCATCCTGATTAGATTAATGTTTGACACTGCCTCATTTGTTTGCAGTAATATATTATTATAATAGGACTCGAGACTGGGTAAACAAAACAAAGACAGCGAACACGCGAGCAGAAACAGTATTTACTCTATGACAAAGATTAGATAAAATCAGTAAATATAATATCGTTCTCATTCTCATCGTCGACAGAATACGTATTCGTTTTATATCATTTTGGATCACTTCAATCTAGTATATAATATACAGTAGAATGAATCTATATGGATAATGGATAACTAGATAAATCGATCTAATTACAATATAGATACTTGGAGACAGCTGCTCAGATACTAAAATACGACCAGCATAAATATATACCTGTATGCAAAGTATTATATTTGGACATATCGATCTCGATTATGCGTATTGCTGTGCGAATACTAATGTAAAAAGAACACAGCTATGCAGGCAGAGGCTAGCTAGAGTTAAGGGTGGTTAAGGCGTTAAGGGTAATATAACACACTTTATAACGCTCGATCGTTGATTCAATTAATTGTCGATTGAAGAAACTCACTAGATTCTACTACATTCTGTCATTCTACTAGTGTTTTTAGATAAAGATCACGACATGTCACCTAATGTCATGACATGACAATGCCACCTAAATTACACATTTTTTATTTTAGTACTATAATTTCTATGCCTTTGACTGATCCGTCGCCGCAGGGGTTGGTTTATTAATTTTTGTATTTTTCAGCAGTGGCAGAATAAGCAAATAAAATAGTTCTAAAATATCCCCACTCTATGACGTCGTCAGTTTGTTCATTTATCTTGAAATAATCAACATATAAGAAATTAGATAATGAGGGCAATATGTCACTAAAATTGTTCGGTGATTTTCTAAGAGGATAAGTCGGACTTATCCTCTAAAAAAATCACCGAAGAACCTGAAATCACCTGAATAATAATATGTTGGCTTGTAATTTTACTCCTGGCATTTAGATGCAAAGTATGCGACTGGTGTGCAAATTTAATGTACTTAATGCATAAATTTTTAAAACTCAGGGACAGGAAAAAATGGTTTAGGTTCTTACTTAAAATTATACAGAGAAAAAGCCTATAAAATTGTCGCCAAACAATAAATTATTCAAATTTTTTTTGTGTGGTTTTAATTGTACTTATTAACAGATAATGAAGACCTGGGCAGCATGGAGGAGGAAAGATCCACCAAGAACATGATCAACGTAGGTAAATTAATAAGCGCAAAAGTAGGGGTTTAGGCCCAGATGCGTTTGGGAGACCACATAAAGGAGAATATTGATCAACGTTTGGAGCCCCTAAAGGCAATAGCAAAATCATTTGAAACTGTTTAAAACAAAGAGACCACTGCTACTTGATGGGCTGCTACTCCAGTGTGAATGACTATATATATGTAGCCGACAACACTATCTCCGTTGTAAATAACAACATGAGCTGCATTAGTAGATCTGGCTCCAAAGGCCTACTCCTGGTGTTATTCCAGTTCAGGAATGTCTGCAAACGGATCCCTGGTATTGTAGGGTCCACATACGCAGCAATTCCTAATGATCCTGCCCATCTCGCCTTACCTACCGATAATCCGTTCGTTAACTGCTCCAACAGAAAGACGGGAGTGTGTAAATTTATGCAGAAATAGGCAGTGGGGCAAGTTTTACAGGCACATTCGTTATCAGGAATGCCAAAAATTTCCAAAATTTATTTTACTGAGTAACATTTACAAAATACCGTTTAAGAGATTTAATATACTGTTCCTAAAAATTATGTGTTTTTGTATGTGCTATGTTAAACGCAAACTTATATTAGTTAATCTCACAATATACTTGATAAGAGATCGCTTGCCTCGGCTATGCTCAAAGCCTTTGGTGTGCCACAGAAAAAAGAATCATGGTATTTTTAATGATAAATTATCGGTATATATTTTAAAATATTTATTCCTGGTATAAAATTACAAAAACACCCTACATTATTAAAAGAATACAATTTTCTAGGAGTTTTCAACACCAAACCTCACATCTTGAATATAAATCAATAATATATTGAATAAACATAAAAATGCTATTAAGTTGTCACACACGTAAGTATCCTCGGATTAGAAATAACACAAGTGTGGTCAAGATCAAGAGAAAAATTCTTAGGAATGCATGATCCAAAGGCCACTTACAATGTGCGGCCTTAAAAGTGATATAATATAAATATACATAAAACTAGTAAACACACTGATTTTTTTTTTGGAAAATATCACATAGAAAAAAAATTCACAAAAAATCACAAATTGTAACGATGGAATTAAAAGTTATTGTAAAGTATAATTCACTACTGGATTGTTTTCAACGAGAGGAAACATGTCAGTCGCATGTCAATCAATATAATCGTTTTAATTTGCGGGGAAAAAATTAAGTTTGTACCTTGGTACAACCACCACTATCTTCAGGAATAATTTGAAGATATCCACAAATCAAAATCGAGAGTAAAAAATTGCAAATTCTGTTTAGATATTGAGATTTAGACACCGAAGTGTATTTTTTTCGTTTAAACAAAAGTTGCAATATAAATATCACAATAAAAACCGTTCTAATTTAAATTGGCTTTGTTGCAAATTGTACAAAAAACTGTCACCAGAGAATATTGACTATCAAGAAATAGCACTTGGAAGATTGTATGCATTACATTTTTCCGATCTCCCGCAGCCTCACTGCGCACATAAGGTCATGTGGTGTGGAACTATTTCGACTTTGATTTTATATTTGATTTCGTGTGTATTGTAAACCTTTTCTAACCTATGGTGTATTATTATAATTAAGAAAACCCAAAAATGGTAAATTTCTTTTGTGTGAACAACTACTGTGCAAGTAACAGCAGAGATAATAAAAATACCAGTTTTTTCAGTATACCTATGGATAATATTAGGTATGTAATTATACAACTTTTATGTATTGAAGTATTACTGAAAAAATGAACGATTTTTGCTGACAATTTCAATGGCTGGCACAAATTGGTAAACTTGATTTAATGCAAGAACATCCTGAAGTTGTCACTAAAAGACCTGTTTGCAGTAAACATTTTAAGGATGCCATGTTTGCCGGTTTCAGCTTCAGTAAGAACAAGCTGAAGGATGATGTTATTCCCAAATTATTTGTAATTTTTTTAAGTGTGGTACATTTACAGATACAATTTCTCAGATAATACATATTTATTACCTATATGTATTGTTAAATATAACTTTAATACCATATACCTACCTAAATATAAATTTCATTGAGGTTCTTAATAAGCGTTTGGAAAAAATTATATCGCTTTTAACATTTAACAAATTTGAATTGCTCAATGTAGGTACATTGAAGGTAGCGTGATCCAAGCTATTAATGACAGTTGAAGGGATAATACATAAAAGGAAAGAAAGTTTGAACTACCCCAACAAAACTCAAAATTTACAGCAGCTTACACCTTTGAATTGAAGTCTCATCGTATTTGAAATAATTATTAATAACTAATTTCATTGGATAATGGCGTATGCAGATTTATATTAGTTATTATCAGATGGCAAAAATTGACTTTCAATATGAAAACTTATATGCATTTAAATAAAAAATTACTGGATTACTCATTTGCTCCAGTTTTCCGATTTTAAGATTATGGTGCAGACTGTCAATATATTCGAAAAAATTCTGAAACTGGTAAGCTCGAAAAGTTATGATGATAATAAAGGTAAGTACAGGTTATGTCGTGTGAATTTTGTAATACAAAAATGTTTCTTTTTTTTGTTTAAATTTGCCATTTTAATATTTAAACAACGGTAGGTGATTGTTGACATTATCTGTGTATCAGAAAAGCTTTAGCTTGATCCAAACTATTAATGACAGTTGAAGGGATAATACATAAAAGGAAAGTATGTTTGAACTACCCTGACAAAACTTAAAATTTACAGCAGCTTTGAATTGAAGTCCCATCGTATTTGAATATTATTAATAACTAATTTCACTGTATAATGCTGTATGCATAAGATTTATAATTATTATTATTAGATTTGTAATTATTAGCGGATAGCAAAAACTAACATTTCATATGCATTCAGAAAAAAAAATTAAGGTAAATTAGGTGGTAATGGTTTACATAATTGGTGTAAGATTCATGAATTCTATTTCGAAATCAATGCCTGATAGATAAAACATTGTGGATTTATTAGTCAGATATCGGTATACTCATTTTAGTGTTGCCATCTACATCTGAAACCCTAAAGTTAAGTAGGTCTGTTTGATTTCATACACCATGTTACGACATAATATGCAACAAATCGATATGTTTTACTTAATTTAAAGTACGTGTAACACACCTATTTTACTAATCCACTGCCCGTCAGCGGCCGTACTGGGAATGAAGGTTTTTCTAGAAATCCACACAATTATTGGCATCGGGTGTCATGTCGCAAAAGTAATTGAATACACGTTTTCAAGTTTTGTCAAATTTAAAGAATAATCATTACATTATCGCATGAACACATCTAAATAAGACGTTAATAAATTTATCATAAAAAAAAAAAGTTTTTGTAAAATATTAGAAGAAAATAGGAATGCTCACCTTCAAGTCAGGCAATATTTTTGTCTAATATGGATAGTGTGCTTTGATTTGTTTAGATATTCAGTGCAAAAGTATTCCATTGCATCGGTAACAATATCCGTCCTAAATACAGAGAAAATCTGAAGATAAACGAGATATATCCTCCCAAATGGCAGTTTCCATACCGTAACCTTAATGTTATAACTGCTTATAAACCCCGTTCATGCAGTCAGGATTTAGTTTGAAGTTTATCGGTAAAAAATTCTAATTGGCTAAATTTCGATTTGATCCTCCCCTAATCCGCTAATGCACGAACAAGGCTGCTTCAATCATTAGTAGTTCATTTGCTCCAGTTTTCTGGTTTTAAGGTTATGGTACAGGCAGCCAAAATATTCGAAAAAATTAGAATCACTTTGCAAAAATTCTATCGCAGTTGTTCAGCATGATTTCCAGAAGAAGAATGTCACTCCTCACGTCCCATATCAAGTTAGGGGGCTGGTGGATGAGAGTAGGCGCGAAAACTGTGGCCAGATTCGACGTGTTCATTTTATTTATAGGCGCGTGAAGGGCTACCCTAAAACACACCAAACGTCAACGGAAACGTCACTCTAGTAGAAAACGTACCTGTGTAAGTGCTCTATCATGAATTTTAATGTGTCGTAATGGGGTTTTGGCAGTGAACGCAGGGCGTGTCTGATAGACGACAGCTGAAGGTCCTTCTTGTCATGCTCTGCAAAATTTGTATGTGTATAATGCTCAATTACATAAGGAAATTATAGCACAATTAACAGGATATAATCGCTTTACTTACGTATAGCATCGATAAGCAAAGGATGCACCTCAAATGTAATCAAAGGAACAGGAAATATCCGCAGGTATAGCTTTAGTGCTCCGGTTATTACATTTATGTTCGGATACTTATCCACGCTTAAATCTGCTCTCTCTCCGTCTAAAACAGGTGACACAGGTTAAGAAGAAGCATATTCTCTGATCAAGATCATACTTAAGAGTTGGCAAAAATATAACACAATATATATAAAACAATAGTTGCCCTAAGTACCTTCCCTGTGGGATACCGATACCTTGGCGGCATCTGACAATTTAATAAGGAGAATACCCAAAAAGGAGATTTTTTTTGCATACCTTTATCTAAGGCCATTTTTATTGCCTCTATTTCCTCTGCGAAACCACTTAATCTATATATGCCTTCTGTGGTTAAACCTCGTGCCTCGACTTCAGCGACACATTTAGTCACCACAAAAGGCAAATCCGCTTTGTAAGCGCTCAATAAAGTGGTCAATTCGATGCCAAACACACCACGTATGTACTTCAAATCGGGGACGCAGTCGTTGGCGAACTTTTCGGAACATTTTACTGCAAAAAGGGAGATGAGAGGGTATTTTTTGTAAAAATTAATAAAATTACATTATGACAAAATGATGTACGTTTTACAAAAATTAAAACAACTTGTAGGTTGCGTAAACATCAAAATAGCAAAGTTCAAAGACCAGCCAAAAGTAGGTCTATTACTAATAAGGCAGGTCAAACCCCAGCAGTCAAAGCATTAGTCACACTTAATAGAATTGAATTGATACAAATTCCATTCAATTAATGAGCAAGTCGATGAACCATTTACTTTCATTATGGAATAAGGAAACTGATTTTCACCAACCAAAATTTTGTTAAGCAAATGTTTATTATTATTGCAAAAAAACAGTAACCGTGAACAAATTAATTTACTTGTTTAAATGTTATTTAGTAATGTTTCCTGCCACGCCCAAAATACTTGCTGAAAGGGAATGCCATTTATGCAACGCAAATAATAAACTGTAACTTACTCACCGTGAGCTATAACACCGCAGTCCTCACACTTCTTCCCCTGAAGCGTGAACCCCCACAAAAAATTCGCACACAGCTCACACCAATTCAGACCCTTGAACGTAGTCAGCTTGAAGACGTGCGGCTTCTCGACCTTATCTGGTAGGTTCTGCCCTAAAATCTGCTGGGATAAGGGGATACTTTGCAAATACGGATCGCCAAACAAATTCCTGTTCCTAAAACAAACCTTGGCCTGCTTACATTAAACGCTGTGCGGGATGTACATACTTTGCGTTTTCCCTGGATAGTGCCCGGAGTTTCCTCTTATTCAATGTCATGTAGGGGCTCTCTTGGTAGTTGGCGGTAGCGAGGCGTTGAAGGATTACAGGTGCTTTCAGCTCGAGGTACATCGTCACTAGGCCATCAGCTACGAGGGATCGAACGCAGTCGTACCGTTTCTCGCGGACGTACAGTCCCGACTCAGGGTCGTAGAAGAGCTTGTAGTGGTGGATTTTGTCGTTGAACCTACCGGAGACGGTTTTGGATTAGTATTAAACAATGTGTTTAAAAGTACTGGTATTTTTTAACAGGCAAACAAAATGATTATGCTGACAATTGGGAGAAAACAACTAATCATTTCGTTAACCAGTCATTGAAACCTGTGCTATAAACACAGGATGTTCATTGTTACGCCTAGTCAACCATAGACGTATTATACATAACTTTCCCTATCAGAGCACACAGGCACAAGTCAGAATTAGACAACATTGGTTTAATTTTTTTTACATGACTAAAAAATGTTTTTGATGACATCAACATTTTAAAAGAATATTTATATTTATCTACGAGCATCCTAGAAGCCTTAAGATTATTTGGCTAGTAAACTTGGAAAGTATACTTGATCTTACTTTTATGTAAAAAAATAGATAAACAATTTAAGGATTTTCTGGAGCCAAAAGAGGGTTAAGAAAAAAATATGATGATCTCATGTAAAGCCATCTCATTTTAAGAAAATTATCTGTCGTCATTTTTCCAAAATAATCTTCAATTAAAATAATTTTCAAAATATTCGTGCCCTCAAAAAAATTTCTGGAAATAATTTAAGCTCTTGTGATATTATATGTGAAAAATATCTGTTGAATATCTGTTATGAACCATGTAATCAGGAAATCAGGTTGTGATGGCAAAATAAACATTTGCACTGTTTTGCATTTATTGCATCGCAAATAGTACATTTTCTGTTTTACTGATGGAACTCATTCATTCTCATTTGATGTTTCAGATGAGTGTGTACGAAAATAAGAGTTACTATAATATGACTTTCATACATTTCTGCATAATTACTCCGTAAAGCAAGTTTCCTCAAAATAAACTGACAAATGCATTCATTCCATGACAATTACTATGAAAAATCATTATCTTGTTATCGTTATCTCTAATTGTGTTTAAATAAGAGGAAACATGAACAATTTTGGATATACCAACCTTCTAAAAATATATGTATAATAACTTACAAGAATCAATCAGCCTATATATATATAGGTAGGTACATACGAGTATATTTTTAAATAATAAAAAATACGAAGGGAGTCGAAAAAGGGATTACATACCAACCCGATACCTTCGTTGTTTACTTTGTACAAATTTTGTCATTATAATAAATCATGCTTAACTTACTTAAGACTTAATGTATGAAACTGTCCATTTGCAGATGGACTGCTCCTCACGAGATAGGCCCCATTGGGCTGACAGCTCAATAGGTTGGATGCCTCCACGTGCGAAATGGGCCCGTGATAATCCCTACCTAAATAGCTGGGCAAATCAGGAGGCACCTCATCGCATATAATAGGTGCAGGCACTGGTGCCTCTAATTGCATACGATACACTAAAAAACACAAACCGTTACATCAATTAACCGCCAGTCACATAAAACCTACAATTTAAGATATCGATAGTTAGAGGGTAGAGTAAATTCCAATCCCTCTCCATAGTGTCGGGTTTGAAAATACGAGATATTCGTAGGACGACCATTTTTATGTGTTGTCTGATTAATTAACTAAATTGGATGCTTAAAATAGGTTAGGTTGCTTACAGTCACTTTTCCATACTGTGTGAACTGGGGATTCCGATTCTAGACCCATCGTGAGTCGCGAGCACTTATCTTATCACTGCAATTATTGACGCTCCACCCTCACATGATTACACTGAAAATGCAGTTAACAGGTCCTTGCACCTTTTTGTTGACAGTTCGAGAGGTAGATACACGACAAGACAATAGACAACAAAGCAATTTGACGTTCCCATATGGTTTTGTTCTGCGTTTACCGTTTACGGCATTTATCATAAACTCAAAGTAATGCTAATGTAGGTACTTGATCATTAACCAAAACTCTTCTTGTCTCAGTAATATATCGATGATTTTAATAAATAACTATACTATTAACTATTTTAATAATCAAACCATTTAATAAAAAACTTGGGCAACGAAATTTAAAAAAATAAAGACGTGGCGTCCTCTGGTGTGTATTTATGTAACTATAAACTAATACCATTGGATCATAAATCTGTGTTTATTCGTAGACACGCCTTTAATTTAAATTTACTTATGATACCTACGTATAATAATATTGATTTTGAAAGTTGTCTTATGACAAACATTCAATATTAGATAATTACTATTTTTTAATCTATGCTATTATTTACAAATTTAAACGATTACAGGGCCATCGCCATCTATCATGAATTGAAGTCATAAGTTAGAATACCAGATAACTATAATATTTCACCACTGTGTATCGTCTCGTGCGTGGCGCCATCTGGTGCATAGTGAAGGTTGAAGTAGTTAATGGGAGAAATCTGTGTTTATTTTAATCTATTAAAGCCGTTAACTTATATATGATTATCGATTTTTAAAGATACGATTTCAAGAATGAAAACGAACTATTGAAACGCTTACAGTGCCATCTACCAATGGTGGACGTCGCAGTTGCAAGGAACATTTCTCCTATTACGCACTAGAGGGCAGCAGCGATGACTAGATCGGTAAACGGTAATAATATGATTTTCGAGTCAACAGAGAACAGGCATAGCGAGCAATAAGTTAAAAAGAAGATTTTTAGTTCGAGGGGACCTAAAAATCTGTCATAAAACATTTAGTAATTATTGTACAGTTTTCTGTTCTGTACGTAGTCATGTGACTGAGGTTGCACTTGCGCAGTTACGTTTGTCAGACACCTTGATCAGGGTGGGGTGGGGATAAATGTGTCAATGGAAAATGTTTATGTCAAAGTTGTATGTGAAAAGGATTTTCTCGTGAAAATGACTACTGCAGTTGGTGATATATTAAAGAAATGTGGTAGTGTAGTGTGTTAATAGTGTAAGTGTACCAAAACTCCCTCAAATAAATTAAATATTCGTCGGTGCAAAATGGCTTCTGGAGACATAATAGATAGCATAGAAGTTATAGACTCCAATTTGGCATTGAATATGAATAATTCCAAGGAGATATCGGGGTTCCACGAAACAGGAGCCGCAGGGGAAGTTGATGGTAATTATTGATTATATAAATTATGTGAGAAAGTGCTCAAAAAAATAATTCTTTGGCAATACATGGTCTGGTTTTGGGGTCATCATTAAGAATGAAAGTTGTGGTTGATCTATATTAAACACTTCACCAATGCAAAATTCTTCAGATCTTCAGAAATGTGAATATATTTTTTTAAATTCCCAAGTTGTTTTAAGCTGGTGAACATTCATTCTTGAGATAATGAAACATTCTTCTGAAATAGTCGTTTAGTAACATAGATAACTTGTTCAAGCAAATAATTTCTGAGTCATAATCATGTATTTATGTTGCTTTTTGTTGCAGACTATGCTGACAAAGACAACTCCGTACTAAATAAGAGCAGCGTCGAAGATGTAAGTACACCTAGTTGGGTATTATAATACTTTGCTAGTATTATATTATGTATCAACACGATAATTCAATAATATATAGATATGACTTCTTATCAATTACATTGTAATTCCACTAAGAATTTACATACCTCATTCATGTGATAATCAGATCTTCTACAATGGGTTTTATCTCGTTTGAGGTATGCCACGGGCTGTTATATTTCACATCTCAAATTTGTTATCATTTGATCAGCTGCACAAAGTGTACGTGTTTTATTGAGAAGAGAATGATTATGTTGACAATTTGGGAGATAAAAATAACTTACCTATCTGTTTTCATTTACCTACCAACTATTTTTTTTGACTTGATTATTTGCATTATTTTTATCTGTACACGTTATGACTGCCCAACAATTTGCCAAAATATATATATATATATATATATATATATATATATATATATATATATATATATATATATATATATATATATATATATATATATATATATATATATATATATATATATATATATATATATATATATATATATATATATATATATATATATATATATATATATATATATATATATATATATATATATATATATATATATATATAATATATTAATATATATATATATATATATATATATATATATATATATATATATATATATATATATATATATATATATATATATATATATATATATAGATATATATATATATATATATATATATATATATATATATATATATATATATATATATATATATATATATATATATATATATATATATATATAGATATATATATATATATACATATATATATATATATATATATATATATATATATATATATATATATATATATATATATATATATATATATATATATATATATATATATATATATATATATCTATATATATATATATATATATATATATATATATATATATATATATATATATATATATATATATATTTTGGCAAATTGTTGGGCAGTCATAACGTGTACAGATAAAAATAATGCAAATAATCAAGTCAAAAAAAAATAGTTGGTAGGTAAAGTACCTACATACTTAAATATCTCCATACATTCAGATCTATTAGCTGGTGTATAGGTACTTATATTTTGTTTAACTTGGAACACCATTATTTATAGGTGTGATATATTGTTATCATTCAATTGAAATATAATTACAAGTTAATTTTATCTTAATTTACCTAATAATGATATGGTTGATCTTGGTGAGAATGTTAACTAAATATGTAAACTAAAGTAATAGGTCAATTAACATTTACGTCAATAAAAGGTAGGAATGAGATATATTAATAACAACTATCTAAAAATATTTTAATAAAGATAGCAGGTACCTAAGTACTCTTAGGTACCTGAACCTGAAGTTTAAGTGACCTCTAATAATAGAATATCATCACTGGTCCAGATAATATATGAATATGCACCACAGACCTCATAAATAAAGTAGAACGCCGATTCTCATAAGCTGCCACCAGTAAAAATGGATCACACATGCGTGAACCACGGTTTAGGGATTTTTTAAAGATGTTGGCAAGGGTCAATTGAATTGTAGTGACACCATCGGTAGCCTTTCTGTGATCAGATAACATAACCTTCATAACATCTTTTTTCGCGTTCGTCGTTCATTTTTTTAAAATAAAGTCTTTTACTTGCAGTTGAATCAGGGATATAGAGATAGGGAGAATGAGCTACAGCATACGCCATGTGGGATAACTATTTAAGCAGCCATATTGGCCGCATTTTGTCCAGTGGCGTCGTCAATAGGGAACATAATAAATCAATAATAAATTTATTATAAATTATTAGTCTCGCGCGCGAGCGAACCGTTTCAAACAGGTTCAAAGTCTTGACGCCACCTTTTTACAAACAGACAATTTACAAACGACGAGGAGACCGATTGGGTCGGCTACGGGAGATCCCTGCACTCGACCGCTTGTTTTCATAGTTCATTTGGCCGCATTCCGGCGCAACGCCTACCGAATATTGTAGGCTGTGACGTCATAGCTCGTTTGATCCTTCATACTGATCGCGCGGAATTAGAAATTTTGTTTTTTTTTTGAGAAGTACACGTTTTATTACAACGTTACGCTATGTTTTTTAATATTATTTTTATATTTAAAATTTTACTCATGTTCCCTATTATTCTTTCAGATAGGTTTCTCCTTGATATTAAGTGATTTTTTTTGGTAGATGAAGAAAATATGTCACGCTTCCTTAGCACATCAAGAACTGATGTGATGCGAAGCTCATTCTCCCTACTTCTATATCTGTTGCATGCGTTAAAAAAGGCAGCGAACACAATGAACAATATTACCAACATAACCCTTAAATCGTAAGTCGTGTTCACATCGGAGTGCCTCATTTTATGCTTGGTCAGCATTCTACTTTACTTTTGAGCTGTTATGCACTGATTATTCAATTCAGAAGAACTTAAGAACAGTAAATGATATATAAAAATAGATATATAACATATAACATACAATAGGCAGAAATAAAAAAAATTTCTGAATATGTTTAGTAGGATATAATAAACTGAAACAGAGACTAAACAACCTTTATAAATACAAGGTAAATAAAATGCGTCAACAAAATTCGCATTATCATGATTTTAAATAGCACATTTAAAAAAATAGTCAGTGATAAAGCAACAGACGCTATCAAATGTCATACCGTACGATATTTAATTGTAATTTAATTGTTCACTCTGCCTCGTAAAAAACGGTTAATGTTTATTATAATAGTTTAAGTACAAGCGAAACCATATGGAGCACGGGTCAATTTTATTGCCGGTGGATTTAGGTTGCAACCTCTTCATAAACACACCTTGCAAACCCATTTTATTAATGAAAAAGTGTAAAAGACAATTAATTAAAATACAATTTGAAATTCCCGGCGAACGCGTTTGACGTCATAACCCCCATATTAATTAATTGCGTGGCGTCAAAGAATTTGTTTAGTTTTATATCTTCATTTATTTGGTAGCCTAGTATAGTGCGTTTTTATTGCGTTATTATTCATATCTAGTTTATTATTTATCTAAAGAATATTTCATATTACAATATAGCTAAGATATAGCATAGATCATAGATGTGTATTTTTTTACCTACTTTTAGTTATGTCAATTTGATATTAATTTGATAAAATACAAATGATGAATTCATCTAGAAGTATAATTATATTAAGCGAGTAAACAATAATCTTGTTTTTCAAATTTGGTATTACAACAGTTAAAAATATTTTTGTCAGATAAATACCGAATCTAACTAATATAAGTTTGTTAATCTGATATATGTGTTAAGCTTCAATCTAAACTTACTATGTAAGTAACTAAAACAAAGCTTACGATTGTGCTTTTGCTCCTCGGATTTCACTGGCATTTGATATTGCATTAACATAGATGCAATGTCAATCATGTCTGCACAATACACAATAAATCTAGTTTAATAATAACAATAGAACACTAACTAGTAACTAAAAACTATTCTAAAAACTTCAAACTTCAAATTATTGCCAGATATTCAAATTATTGTCAGGAAATATTGGAAATTGATACTTTGACGTCATACAAATTCTCGGCGGCAGTCGTGAGAGCTCGGCTCTTGGTCGGTAGATTCGAATACAGTCGAATTTGAATAATAACTTGCCTACAAACTATGTAGAATAATAGAGTAGCGCATTTTGAAGTATATACAGTAAAAAATGCCAAATTTGGTGCCGAAGCTCGCATAAGGCC
>CAXKVY010003120.1:0-47710 GCA_964058915.1 Tetropium fuscum
TTTAAATAAGCAAGTCCTGAAGTTTGGCCACTGGAAACTTTGCGCGGCCGGGGGACAGACGGCCTCAATAAAACATCACATAAACGTTATTTCGCTGATTTTATTTCGGTCCTTTCAGTGAACTTTATTCATATTTTATCCCTTGAAGTTTATGAGCTCTCTGATACAGCAACAAATTAAAAAGTTCACATCGCCATGCTTTACAGTTATTACATAGACATAGTTTTATATTCGTGCTCATTCTACTTGAAACTATTTCTTGAATGGTAATGAGAGCTGCCATTGCACTAGGGAATCTGTAAAAGGAAATTTTCGTGTATTTACATTTTGTTTACCCGTTTTGATATTCCCTTGATGGATTTCCCTTATATCACAAAATATGCATTTTAACAGAAAATGGAATTGAGGCTCATCCTCAATTGATATGCATAGAATATATTCGCAATATAAAAGTGAAATTTCTAAAGATGAGAATTTATTCAAACCCTTTAATTTCATGCCTGATTATACATGCGAAATTTGGGACTTCACTTCCCGCAGCGACTGTCCCGAAGCTGCAAAACCAAATAAGCGACGGATACGAAGGTACAAATAAAAAATAGGCTTTACTTGTCTTTCCAATTGTTGTATCTTTTGGCTCCTTATATATTATTATCCTTTTTTCTATCAACCTGCACTGCACTAATGAGGGCCGATTACCCCGAAACAACGTTGTTCGCAGTTGCTTCGTTCCACTTTTCCATGGGTTCAATGCCATTATATATTTACTCACTGTCTTTTCAGACTACGTACGCCCGATTTAAAATCACTTCTTTCTTTCGTTTAATTCCTTTCGCTATTGATTAGACAGCACTTTCCGCAGCGACGGCCTCGAAGGTTCAAAACCGAAGCGACGGATAAGAACCTACAAATAAGGAAGAGGCTCTACTTGTCTTTCCTATTATTGTTGTATCTTTTGTCTGCTCATATTGTTCCTTCTTTCTATCGGCAACATCGTGGGATTGTAGCAAATAAAGTGACTGATTATAAAATCTTACCGTTTCGGTCCCTTTTTTGGACTTTTCAAAAGATTATTTTGTTTTATGACATAATTGACGCAGGTAAAAGTATTTTATTAAAAATCACCTATGAAAATTGTCTTTATATACATTTTGCTTCAGATATCCCCAAAAATCAATGTCCATCATTGTAATATCAGGGCTCCTAGGTGGCCACTAATTTGGGCCGTTTCTTCCTATCCATTTATCCCCAAATTGATGATCCAGCCATTCACGAACAATTATCGTAGAATGAGCTGGACAGCCATCTTGCTGGAAGTATAATTTTCTTCGATTAGCTAAGGGTATACGTTGCAAATGATCATAAAAAAAAAGTATTCAGTATATGCAGATAAGTGTGTTGATTTAAATTATTTTCCAAAAAATATGGTCCAATGATTCGATTATAAGAAATAGCATACCAACCGTTATTTTTTTTGAATATTGCCTTCTACCCTGGATACGAAAATGTGGGTTGTCATTGCTCCAATATCTACTGTTTTGCGAACTAACTGTTCCGTTTGTATTAAAAGTTGCCTCGTCGAAAAAATTATGTTTTTAGCAAGACGTCTTTCTCTGAGAATATTTTCTCCCATCCACAAACAGAAATCCAAACGCCTCATATCATCGTTTTCTTCGAGAGTATGATTAAATTTAGGTTTAAATGGACGAACTTTATTGATCTTATATTTTTGTATATGTTTGCCTTACTTTTACTTACGTTTCCAATTTGAGAAGCTCTCTTTATTAACGATGTTTTGAGAAAACTTCTAACAGAATCCATTGCCATGAAAGTCACAGTCATCTTCATTATACTCTTTTTTTTGTTCAAAACACTACCAGTTCTGACCATTACCATTACAATTTTTGTAAATGTCTTATCGGTGAGAGAAACATGAAGCCATATCTCATGAAATTGTCTAATAACTGCCATCATATTTCGTGTCCCAACCCATAACATTGGACAATATAAATTCT
This sequence comes from Tetropium fuscum, assembly GCA_964058915.1. Lineage (NCBI taxonomy): Eukaryota > Metazoa > Arthropoda > Insecta > Coleoptera > Cerambycidae > Tetropium > Tetropium fuscum. Next base: position 2,016 of record CAXKVY010003120.1, read on the forward strand.
TATAGATTCTCGTCCTGATGTATACAAACTTTACTCGTTCCCCGATGAGAAACGTAAACATAATACATAACCTACAATTTGATCGTTAAAATAAAATCATGAAGTCTAGAGACAAGAGACAGCGTGGTTCAAGCAATCAGCTAACTGCACTGAAAGTGAAGAAAAAGTGAATTCAACTGAAATATAACCAAATTCTCTCAGTTTTGAAATGGTGCAAGGCTACTGCGGTACTTGGTACGGCGTACGGCGCTAGTCAAAAGAAATCAATCGATCGTTGATCGATATTATTCTCGTCGGAGTTACGATGTACGAAATCGTCCCTCTCTTTTTCGTATAGCACCAAAAAAAGAATTTTTATTTTTTTGTTAATGTTGGCCACTAAGGACCCGTATTACGACAAATATCATCATATACGTTATTAAAGTACACTAAATCTGCATCAAAACGAGACCAATTTCGTCTATGTAGACCTGATAGTTCCTGAGGTACAACTTGAGGTAAGGAAGCAAATATTATAAGGGTTTGTAAATTATAATTTTTTTTAAATATTTAAAATGTAGGTATGTAGTAATATGAAACACCTCATTGTATATAATGTATAGTACTGTGAGGGAAATTGTGATAACTCGTATTTCTTGTAAATCATTGATGAACCAGACTGGTCCTCTAAGTCCACAGTCACCTTTTGGGGCAGCTTGCTTCGGTAGCATTTCTTGCTCAGACAGGTCGAAATCGGCATTTGAAGGCCATCCATGAATGGTTCATCAATATCGTCAGAGATCCGGTCTGGTACGTTAAAGCAAGATTGACCGCTGCAATAGTTGCAAACAGCCGAGAATTTGGGTCCTGCTTTCCTGTAACCACAACTGCTTAACCCTTCCGTAACCTTCAACAGTATGAGTAGACATAAATAAAGTGTGAAGAAGAAATAAAGCCAATACAGGCAAAAAAAACTCTTTTCACCTGGTGGTATGTTCGAAGAGAGTGAAATCTTGCAACATCCCTGGTTGTAGACAACCTGCCGATGTTCATGTTGGACTGTCAATGTTGCCTTCATACAATGAAACGAGGAAGCTTCGTCTCCTGCTTCGCCGACCTGAACAGGATTGGCATTGGAACGTTTTGTTCGAAGCGTCGCCGTTTTTTCAGTGTAGATAGAAATTTAATTTTTACTTAGACTGAAGGCGCGAAGGAACAGTGCCATTCCCGGTTGTGCTTGGTGCGTGAAGTAATTCGTTGAGTCGGTGATATCTGGGTCTTTTCCTCTCCCACATTTTTTTAAAGATAATGTTGTTCTTTGGTCTGTTTGTTGAAATGATGTGGTTGATAAACAATTCACATTTTAAACTGTTGGAATTAAAAAAAAAACATTTATGCTAATGAAATGAATGAGTATTAGTTTCTCTAATATCTTTATGTGCTAGTTTGTTACAAGTTTTGTTTAGGCTAGAAGTATCGATTACAGTAATTTTTGGCGACAGTTGATCACGCTAGCTATTAATCGGTGCTATTAATGACTAAGTTGCTTATGTAAGCTATTCCTCACATCTTGTAATGTATTCTGGGTATAAAAGTATAAAGACTATAAAGAATCAGTCCAATAATAAACGTTCTACAGTTAATTTTCTTCGATTACTCTCACAATTCCTCCCCTATTTCCACTAAAAACTCAACATAAACGATTTAGAAAAATCTACATAGACCAAATTGCTCTCGTTTTGTTGCAAATTTAGTGTACTTTAATAACGTACATGACTTTTTCCATTTTTCTTTGGAAATTTTGCAAATCTTTGAACAGCTGTATCTTAGAAACCATTTGGTCTACCGACACCAAATTGTTTTTATTTTGTTGCAAATTTAGTCTACATAAAAAGTGTGCATAAGGACATTTGACGTAACATAGCTCCTTGGCGGTAAAAATTGAGAAAAAAAGAAAATGTAATGGTTTTTTAAATAATATTTAACAATGATCCGGAGAAGTTCCGAGATGAAAAAATTGAATTTGTCATTACCACTTCATCACATACAACATATAAAAAACCAGAACTACCTCATTTGATGCAACACCCATTGTTTGGTATGATTTCCATGTACTTATGCATAGTTGATTGCAAACTTTATCACATATTTCCAATCGCATATTTCCATAAAAATATATAATTAAAAAAATATTCCATAATCATTTAATGTAGTGTACAATGTTTGTGTCAATGTGTCATTTAATGTAGTGTAGTCTAATGTTTACGTAATGTACGTAAAAACCCCTAAACCCGGCTATGAAATTCCGCAAACTAATGCCGACTGGTAATGAGAGAGCTCAGCTGATAGTTTGAAAACGCAGCAATGATATCACAAGGGTACAATTTGAGCAGGTTAACAAGAAACCTATTGAGAACAGTTGGGGGATATTCAAGAGCAATCTCAAATCTGTATCTACCGTCTAATATCTAATATTCGTACCGAGTAACTTAGAAAGACAGAACTGTACAGAACACAAAGACAGAACAAAAGCTTTCAGTAAATATAATTATCATTAATTTTAATCATTTTAATGACAACTGTAGGTAGGTATAAGTGGCCAATTATATTTTTGACGTATTCATATAAATTCTGCAGTTTTACTCATTTAATACAAAAAAGCAATACTCTATAATTATTATTTACAAAAGAGGTAGACTGGAAAATAAATTAATTATGAATCTTGGGAAATTCATTATACCTAGTCGAGTGGTTAAACTCAGAAAACGTCCCATACAGAAAGAAAACTGGAAAAAAAATTAGTAAAAGATTAAGGTTAGTTAAATTTGTTTGGTCAGTTATAAATACTCTATCGTTTAATTTTTAACTTAAGACTATTAGAATAGTACATATTTTACAATAGAATATTTTTCCAAAAAACTGCGGGTAAAAAACCGATTACTTTCTTAGTGATTCATTGTGACGTTGGTGGACATTTTAAAGCGTTCACTTTAACGCGTTTTCCCGGGGCCAGGGCATATTATTAATTGAAGTGGAGAATTCACCCCTGTAACCCTTCCAGGGGCCGACAGCGCAGCTGACTATCAAAATGTCACTTTGCTTCCTCCACAGGCGAGGCGGACGCGTCAGTAAACGGCGGCCTCGGCTTTGTCGTTATGACTTTACTTGATGAAAAATTCATTCGCCGTTCCGCCTCTCAGGAGTTCTATATTTTCCGGGTATGTAAATCGCGGTTAAAAACAGACCTATTTATGCACAAAATAGAAATAATGTTTCCTTCTCACAAAATATTACCAGTATCCTTCATCGATCAAGAGTATTTGCATGAAAGAGATTATTAAATATCTTTATAATAGGTTATCACAGGTTTTAATATATAAGTCAGGTCATTATAATGAGCCTTTCTTACAGTTGGTTTTAATAATAATTATATCACAGTGGTACGGAAGAAGAATTCATTAACACTATTGCTGTTTAACTCCTGATTGTGACTGTTATTGCTACAAATAAAGCAAATGTTGTTTTACATGTAACCAATTTAGCTATATCTTGTTTGTAACCACTTTATCTTACTAACGTATATATACAGGGTGGAAACTTTCCACCCCGCTTTTGTGGTTTAACATAAAAATCTGGGAAAACGATCGGACACGTCGACTTGATTTGAGAGGGAACTATTTTTGAGTTTTTTTTTCATCTCCGTAGCTTTAATACCCTAGCTGGGGAGAGGACAACTCACCATATTTGAATAGGGGATAAGGGTCGTGCCATACCTCTTTTTAAAGTTCTCATCGAGTTCTTTATGACCCTACAATTTCGCCTCATTATTTTTATCCGTAACGAAATGATAGCTTGGCAAAATAAAAATACTCATTTATTAATTAGGTCTACACGTGAACTTTATCTAACAAACTGTCCGCCATTAACATCCATGTAATAATAAAATCTATTATCTATCCCTTCTCTAACATTCTGCAACATATCGGCAGTTATTCTTTGACATTCTACAGTGATGAAGTTCTTGAAGAGAAGCTGAATGTCTTTTATAAACTGTATTTCAAATGGCCCCAGAGAAAGAAGCCCAGACATGAAAGATCTGGGCACAAAGTCCGCCGACTTTGGTACGGAACCACGTCGTCGGTGTATGATTCTTGACGTTTCGAGAGTCTGAAACTGTTCAGATCTTCTAAAGAAGAGAGCGATATGACTCTAGAAACGTCAAGAACCTTTCAGATCTTCAAAAGAGCGGTATCACTCTCGAAATGTCAAACCGACCATAAACCGACGACGTGTCCAGACATGAAAGATCTGGGCACCTTCCAGGTCACTCAATAGATCCCCTAGAGCCAATCCAATGACCTCTAAAATTTTCTTTGAGGAATTACCAAACGAGGGCTTCATAATGGGCTGGAGCACCATCTTGTTGGACAAACACTTCATGATGTGACAATTTATTATCTTCGGCAATGACCTCCCTTATTCGAGGAACAATATTGTCTTGAAGCAAAGTAAGATACATCGCTCCAGTCAAAATTGCCTTGCAAAAAGAATGGGCCGATTAAGCTATTGCCTAAGATACCTGCGCAGACATTCAACTTTTTAGGATGTTGAGTGTGAGACTCTCTAAATAAATGTGGGTTTGAATCGCTCCAGTATCGACAATTATGTCGATTAATCAACCCATGTAGAAAAAAGGAGCATTCATCTGAAAAGCAGATATTACACAGGAAATTCGGATTGCCAATACACCGTTCACTCATTTCTTCTACAAATTGTAATCGTCGGTCATAATCATCATCGTTAAGTTCGTGAAGCAATTGTATCTTGTAGGGGTAAAATTTGTGAGCCTTGAAAATTCTCCTAACGCTTGTTCACGATACGCCGGAGACTTCGGCCAATTTCCTAGTACTCAATGTGTTATCCATTGTAATATGTCCTACTGCGACTTGCATACCTTCATTCCAAACGACACGAACCGGATTATATTTCTGATTCTGCACTGTTTCCATAAACTTTTCCCATCAGGTGCCTAACGTAAGCATGAGAGACATTTTTATCCTGATGTCTTTCATTAAATTGTCGTGCTGTTTGTCTTGCCGTTTGTCATTATTTTTGAATTAAATAGAAACCAATTCAACTCGCTCAGCTATATAGTGTACACCATAATTATATCTAGTTACACTCTCTCGAACTAACTAACGTAATAATCTTGAAATTAAAATGATCGTACGACAACGTTTGGTAAACAAAGATTGCAAAAAGTTGTTCTCCAAAAGTCAAAAAACGGATGTTTTGTTGCTAGTATTTATGTCAATATTCGGATACACTACGGCAACGATAATTCCTGCCTCTGAGATTATATCTAACGAAACTCCTAAACAAACCGGGATAAACATTTTGTGAACAGCAGTTTATTAGATACAGTTCACGTGTAGACCTAATTAAAAAATTAGTAAGTGTTTTTAATTATTTTTATTTTGACAATCTGCCATTTCGTTACGGATAAAAATGAGGCGAAATTGTAGGGTCATAAAGAACCCGACGAGACCTTTTAAAAGAGGTATGGCACGACCCCTATCCCCTATCAAATTTGGGGGGTTGTTCTCTACCCAGCTAGGGGGTTAAAGCTACGGACATGAAAAAACTGAAACATAGCTCCCCTTTAAATCAAAAGTCGACGTGTCCGATTGTTTTCCCAGATTTTTATTTTAAACCACAAAAATCGGTGTGGAAAGTTTCGTTGGCCCCCCCTGTATATGAACGTCAAGTAATTCTTTTTCAGCTTCTTTTTCAGCTATTTTGACTTGTCATTACAATAGTACGGATAAAATTATTGAGCTATACAGCAGTTCTCAACTTTTTAAGATTTCGATATTTACACACCGAATAATTTAATTTTTCCACATTATCGGTTAACATCGACGCTTTTCGTTTTCATCGATGATTAACTTTATTCTATCGTCGACACGGTCAACACCAAGTACTTCAATCAAGTACATTAACATTATTTTTATTGGACTAGGGTAGGCGCCCCATGGTATGTGACTAACGAGGTCATCCGTAGGGACCTGAAGTACAAGACGACCGCGAAGATGATCGAGGACCACTCGAGGACCAATCCAGCTGGTTACGGACTACGATCCAGAGGAAGCCGGACCTCACAAGCGGCCAAAGACCCAGATCCTAGACAACGAGTAAGTATAAGATAATCACGATCAAGAGAAGAGATAGAAGTATTAGAAAGGAATATATGATAATGATTAAATTTCATCATCTTCGTCGTCATTATCATCTTCATATCTTGACCTAAAATTAATAATTAACGGTTCAACTTCATCGTAACGTACTTCACGTCCCCAATTTTTTTTTACAATGTCTTCTACATGTCTAACAGAATTTGCCCAAATATCTGGAGTCATTTTATGCAAAGCCTTTTGCACATCTCTAAAACTTGTCTGTCTCCGTAATCAACTTCACCAATATGTCGATCATAATACCCTTTACAAATGCCCCACACTAATTCTATTGGATTATATTGGCAATGGTAAGGTGGTAATCTCAATACTTTATGACAATGTTTTTCAGAAGTTCATCTATTATGCATTATCTCGGGGTCTGGTTGTGCTGGTTACATAAATTTAAAAATTCAATTTGCAGATCATCTTTCGAAAATATTATGCCATACAAGAAAGCCATTATTTTAGTCTTGTTTTATTCCAGGAAGCAGAAGGAATTGGCTCTTACAAAGCTATAGTAGGACGCATTATCCATCACTACTATCGAGCGCGTAGGAAGATTTGATATCAGTTTTCCCAAGAGACATTTCTTAAAAAAATTTAGTCCATTGAATCGTGGTAGTCCGCCGACTCTGGTGCGGAACCACGTCGTCGGTGTATGATTCTTGACGTTTCGAGAGTCTGAAACTGTTCAGATCTTCTAAAGTAGAGAGCGATATGACTCTAGAAACGTCAAGAACCTTTCAGATCTTCAAAAGAGCGATATGACTATCGAAATGTCAAGAACCATAAACCGACGACGTGGCAAACAGCCCGGAAGTGACCATACCGTACTATTCCAAATTCATTTATCCGGTTGGCATATTATTCATAACCAGAATATACACATGTCTATAAATAATATATCATATAAGTTTGTGTCCCAGTCCGAATACACTTGCAGAATGTATTAACTTCCAGAATTTTCATACAGCCCACAGCTTTACATTCCTATATTACAACGTCCACCAATATGGATGGATTGAGGTCTCTTCCAGTTACCCAGAATGCCATTTGCGCTTCACAATACTCCCGCGACTGGTATTTTACGTGGTAAGGTACAGCACAACCCTTAAATATAAGAAATATAAAAAATATCGTAAGACGCCGAGAGTAATACGGTCTGGTCCTGCTCGAGTCGACGCGTGTGACGTTAACTACAGAGGGTTTTTGTTATTTCTTATACTGGGTTCCCCATAATAGACTACCCATTTTATATTATTAATAAATTAATTCCCTATGAGATAACTAAATAGGTTGTTCTCTGTGGGATTATCTTCTGTAGTCTTTGGGATTTAAGTAAATTATTAATCAAGTAGGCTCCTGTCACAAATAAATTTTATTTTAATAATTTCGTGGAACGTCATTTTTCTACGAGAAGTTCGTTAGTTTTCATCAATAATTATTGAACTTTCATGGATTACTCAGTCCAACAACGTGTGTATTGTGTAGAAACTTACATAAGAAACAATTCGATAGAAGAAGTTAGGCGTGCATTCCGGCGTCAGTTTAATATCAACAATAGGGGTCACGCGCCAAATCGTAAAACTGTTAGGTTATGGGTTCGTCATTGGCGTGAAAATGGTTTTGGTAAAAAATTTGAAGAAGCCTGGACGTCGAAGAACAGTTCGTACACCAGAAAATATTGAACGAGTTAGAATTGCGTTAACGAGAAGTCCTGCTAATCGACTGCTGCTAAGGTCTGCTAATCGACAAACCCTTATTCTAGGAATATCGAAGGGGAGCTTAGATCGAATTCTTTATAGGGATTTAAAATTTCATCCCTATAAATACCAAATGACACAGCACCTTAGCAATCAAAATAAAGAAGCAAGGTTAGCATTTTGTCAAGAATTTTTGGATTTACATCAAGGAGCAATTCACAGTCTCCTAATGACCGACGAAGCAAATTTTTATTTGAACGGCGTGGTCAATAAACAAAATTTTAGATACTGGTCAAATGAAAATCCTCGTGAAATCTTTACACAGAACCTCCATAATCCAAAAGTTGTTGTGTGATGTGGAGTAGGATCTTTTGGTATTATTGGCCCTTATTTTTTTGAAGATGAAAGTAACCGCGCTATAACAGTAACATCCGAGCGCTACGTTAATATGCTAGAGATATTTCTCATTCCAGAATTAAATAGACGAGGATTACTAAACAATGCCTTACTATTCCAGCAAGATGGGGCAACAGCTCATACCGCCAGAAACTCAATGAGGGTCCTGCGAGAAATGTTTAATGGCCGACTCATTTCTCGATTCGGAGATTTGCCTTGGCCTTCGAGGTCCCCCGACTTAACGGCACCCGATTTTTCTTGTGGGGATATTTAAAAGCCAAAGTGTTTGTGAGTCGTCCAGGTACAATCGAGGAACTGAAAGTCAAAATTCGTGAAGAGATTTTTAAAAGTTAGAATTAAATTAGCCAAATATTTATAAGTTATCATAAATCCCAAAGAGTTAGCTGTAATTTAGTAAAATAAAAAGTTTGTTTTCTTAACTAAAAAAATTTGAATTCAAATATTAAAATGGGTAGTCTATTATGGGGAATCCAGTATATTAGAGATAGACTATAATCTACTGCCCAATAATGTTGGGGCCCGGCAAAATTTATCTGAAATCTAAAATGGGCAATTTTTAAATAAACACTAATCGCATCATCCTTCCCATATAACGCCTATATAATATTACGATAAATAGACCCTGGTAACTATATTTAATTATAATGTAGAAAGTACTAGCACTCTAGCAACAAAAGCTTACATAAAAATTTCACAAGCTAAGAAAAAAATCGTCCAGAAACGAGAGTAGAATTTCCCCCAATACGGCTGTGCTCGGGAATGCTGCAAACTCCTGCTTCACAACCCGATGTTATTTCATTGATCGCGCTACGTCATTGAGAGCGTGCTACTGACGGCCAGGATAGTTGCGTTACATAAGGGCTATTATACCTCGGTATATACATGCTCGTCTAAAGGATAACAACCCCATATCCTTTAGACGAGCGTCATTGCAATTTTGCAACCAGCATTATCCCACCTCTAAACTATAATAGAACAGTTTATTGGATGATTTCGGGTAGTGTTGTAACGAGCGAATATTATCAACCGAATATTTGCGAATATTACGTAAATCGCTCAGTGGTCAAGAATTAGAATTTCTAGCGACGTCGTTATAGAATCATTCGATAATGCACGTCTTCTCAACTTAACGTGCGATATCAAAAATTGATCTGTGGGTTACAAATTACGTATGGGAAACTGACAAAAAAAACATAGTATAATTTGGTGGAAAGGAATATGCTGCAAAACTAAATTAAAAGCTCTTGGATTAGCAATATCTTCTGCTGTGTCTGAAAGGTCTTTCAGCATATATTCTTACTAGAAGAAGAGAAATCTGGCTGGCAAATTATTATATACTAGCTGTTACCCGCGATATCATCCGCACGAATTTAACATAGCAATAGCCCACTCGCGCGTTCCGAGTCCCCGACAACAGGCAGCCTTTGTGATATTATGTCGTGGGAGGGGCCTTTCGGTGCGGCGACTGCTGCGGCGTGAACGTGGGGTGGGGTTTTCGATATTGGAATAATAAAGTAGCAGTGGCGGTACTGGACACTGCTCCTTTATTACTCCAATATCGAAAATTATTCCTAGCAAGTAAAAATATTCGAGATATTTACGTTAATAATTAATTATTTGTTAATTGGATGTATACTTCCCTATTAGAATCGGATTTTGTTCACAATTTCTTGGATTTCAATATTTTGCGTGGAACCCTAATTCTTTTTCTAAAATAAAAGTAGCCTAAGTCACTCCTTATAACATCAGCTATCTGCTGGTGAAAGTCCCGTCAAAATCGGCCCAGCCGTTTCGGAGATTAGCCGGAACAGACAAACAAAAAATTTTAAAATTGGTATTTTGTTATAAGTACCGTATATACTTTCATATGCATTTAGTAATAAGCTGCTATTTTAACATTACAAACAGACACCTCAATTTTATTGATTAGTATGTATTGCACACAATTCAAAGTTGTTTTCTGTGAGCAAAGGCAAAAAAATACTAGCACTGCTTTGCCTTCTTCACTTGAAATTCCAGACCGTACAGTCTGGCACAAGAAAAAAGATATGAAGATATAAAAATAAAATCAGACAATCTAGGTTGGTGCTAAGACCAATCTAAAGAGTCTAGTTAATCAGAACTCGAGGAAATATCCATTCATGGATAATTTTTTCACTCATGAACCCACTCTCAGAATCTAAGGCGATCAAGCTAAAGCTTTGTCGAAGCTAAAACTTCAATTAAGAAGCCGCGAGGATGATAATCGACTCAAGACAAAAAATAAAAGTGATTTAACTCTGAATTATCTCCGAAATCTGGATTTATGAGAAACTTCAATTATTAAAGTCAACTTGCTTTTGAATAAATTCGTCTATTCTGAACACTTCAATATGGTTTTTGCTTGCATGAGTTAAGAATTGTTGGATAAACCAAATCACAACTGTATCATATCTCATCGCGCTAGAATAGTCACCGTGTTTTTGGAGGATCAGTGTTGTGAAAGGATGGATTGGCCACCCTTGTCTCCGGATATGTAGAATTAAAAGGAATACGAAAGGAAGGGAAGGACAAACGGACAATTTGGATGATTTAGTGAATGCAGTACAAGCTATGCCCTAGCAGTTTGTGCGCAACCTAGTGGATAAAATGCCCAGAAGGTTTGCAGCAGTTATAAGAGCTATGGGGGACCTGACAAAATATTGAAATATCCATAATTTTAACAAATTTGGTCAAAAAAATTGTGTACGAAGTTCGAAAGCAAATTGATTTTAATTCATGTCTCTCATAATACCAGATTTCGCAAGGGTAATTCAGATTTGGATCACTTTTATTGGAACTCTGTATATTGATTATTAGAAAACTTCATTTTTGACATACAGAATTAAATACGTACGTAAAATTTCGTTTTCATTTATTGCGATCGTGCGAAAAATAGTAGAAGCATCCCGAACTTTATTCCCCCTCTGGGTTCGAGGCCACAATTGTAGAATAGACCCAGGGTACCTCCTACCTGTCGTAAGAGGCGACTAAGGTGACAATGGGACTGCCTAGCCGCTTAGACATGACCGGTAAGATCTTCAAAGTTATGCTGGGCGGGCGTTGGAGGCACTTGGATGGGTGACCTAGGCAGACTTGGGCCCCGACTGTGGCGTCTGCCCGAGACCTGGGAACACTCAACACATCTGCCGCGGACGCGTGGTCCCAGATAAATGGTAATGAGGACCAGAGTAATTAATCTCGGTAACTCAGAACCATACTATCATACATACAAATTGTAGAGACTTTGCCACCAGGCCACCCGTAATAAATAGGATGGTTTGAAGAAAAGTACTCAAGTAAAAAGGAGGAATGCACAAAGGGCCTAATGAGGCCTAAGTGCTGTGGTGGAATGGGAGTGTAACACTACCTTCCACTACACTCCGACCCATATACATACATACATCCCGAACTTTAGGGGTTATACCGTTCTCTGGCCAAATTGGACCTCCAAACATTGTCGTCCGACGACGGAAAATTAGCCGTACCATTCTTAATACTTAATATACCATTTCAACCAAATTATGGGACAATAATGTTCTTAGGTACACTCGTTAACATCATCAATATTATGATTATTAAAATTTAGATTAAGATCTCCAACAACACCAATTTCCGTATTTACAGGTATTATCTCAATCACATTATTTAGTGCATATACCAAAAAATAAAAACGTATGATGAGATGTGACAATGTGTCAAACTACATAGAATATATAATATTTATACACATGCACATAATATTGCTATTATAACATGCACATAATATATTACTGTCACTTGTCAGTCGATAAAACTCATCCCAAATTATTTACGACGAAACAAATATTTTGTCGATTACATTCAGACAGCATGGACAAAATATTGAACTCCTGCGAAGTCCCGGGACGACCGCACGAATGATTATTTGTAAATGGAACTGGTCCCAAAGGCCATCTTGACTCTAGATTATCTCTATATCCTCGCCTTTGAGACCGATCGACGGGTCTTAAAACAAAAGTGAAAAAGAAAGCCAATATCATTCACAGACGGGGATCTATTTTGTTTGTTTGTTATTTTGCAGGTAATGATTTGTTAAAAGTAAAATGTATATCAAATAAATAGTTAAAATTTACGTTTATATAAGTGGGATAAGATATAAATTAATACGGGTAAAAGTTGAATTTATCTTTGCTACAATCTCGGGTAACTGTAAGCAAAGTTGAGCCCCGAGCAGAATAAATGTCATTAGTTTCAAAACTGAGAAATTTAAAATCCCTTGCACTCCAAGCCTAGTTTGTATATAGTATAAATCGCAGATTAAATAACACTACAAGGCTATTTCTCTTCATGTCACCTTCTGTTTTCGAGTTATTCACAAAATAAATTGTCGGGGCTAACTTCACGCAGCCCCAAATATGTTGCAAAATCACCATAGCCGAATCGTTTTATCTTCGTCAGACCATGAAATACCACCAATTATTTTCGTTCGACCACCCTCAGAAGAAAAGTTATTGAGAGAAACGATTTTCTGAAAAAATGTGAGTTTAAATGTCTCTTGTATCTCAACTTATAGCGAGATTCCTTGTATGTCAATGCGAGAATGTGTTCCTTTTTCGTTTTTTTGTGTCCACTACTAATTGGCAGCGGCTTCCCTCTCGGTCATTCCTACGAATTCCGCAAAATTCCTGAACGGCTATAGCTCCCGCTTGGCTCGACTAACAGCAATTTCAACTGTAGTTGACAAATGACGTACAGAATTTCCTCTGCGATGTGCCGTAGTTGTCAGTAGATTAGTTGCGATAATTAAATTGGTGCGTAAGTTTAGTTTATATCACTCGGGAGTCGGATAATCTCACTTATCCACACAAAGAGAAACAGTTCCTGTCCACCCTTCGCATCACACCAAAGATTGAGTTTCATTGCCGGATTATAATTATTTATCATTAATATATTTTTATACCTAACAGGCGGAAATGAAATTTTCGGACTTTTCTCAGTTAAACAAAAATACATCTTACAAAACATTTTAATTAAATGCTTTTTCTATATATTATTTAACACTGTCCAGACATTGTAAACTTATTATTACATAACACTTGAGGGTCGTAGGGTAGATTGAAAAAGAACACCCTCTATAGCATATATTTTATAGTATGTAGATAATCTAGGTATTAATATTGCTCTGTCTCTTCCATCACAGGAACGTAAGTGCGATATAAAGAAAGAGATTGCAACCATGTATTGGTTCTCTCTTGGTTTGTACTCCTATATTCATCAAGAAACAAATGATGGGTTATGTGGCCATAGTGACCAGTAAGTAAATTGCCAATAAATATGAGTTATCAGTAGTTGGGTGATACCGGAATGGTTAGGTGATACAACGTTGGTACAAAAATTAACCCAGAAAAGGCGCTCTCTCTAACTAATCACCCAAGACTAATTGCGTTCTTGGATGACCTTCTGGAGATTGTCGACGTTAATAGATACTCTACGAAGACACCCTGAAGGGTTCTTGAGATCAAACCAGCCCACTACGGGATGGCATCGCCCATGCCTAGAGAATTATCACCTGAATGTATGTATCGGAAGTATGTATCAGAAATGAACAGGTTTAGGTCAAAAATGAACTGGTTCAGATCAAAAACTTAGTACACGAAAATTGGTCATATTTATGCGGAATAGAAGAACAACATTATAATAAGCTGGTAAGGTACCACAAAACGCTGGCTCACGTAGAACAAGATCCAAGTGTTCTCGATCTAACTTGGCATGTGCAATAATATCCAGTTATAGGACCATCGTCGTCACCGAATTCTCCAGCATCGTTGTAACTTATAAAAACTTGATGGGTTGTAGAGCGCCGGAATCTCGAATACACTCTAACCCTAATGAAGAAGTTCTCATAATTTAACGCAGTATCGATCTGCAGCTCATCATCGCCATCCCTTTCCAGTTGATTTTGAATGTACGATCTTGCCAGGTTAACCTGATACACTCCGAATGTCAAATTCTCCAAGTACTCCAAACCTAATTCAGGGAAATCAGGTACCTGCTGTTCCAATCTCTCCCATTGAGCATTTCTTCTACGGAAATTGTTCACTTCGACACGAACTCGAATATCATTAGCAGTATTCACACGATGCAGCATCGTTCTCGCTACATCTGCAGTAGCGTTTTCCATTATTATCAGAGGGTGATACTTGTTTATTATGGCGCCACATATTCTGTAATCGCCTCGTAGATGATGTGCGTTCTGAATATTAAAAGTATTACCCAAATGCTTAAACATGGATTTCAGGTGCCCATTCCTCGCTTCCACAATCCATCTTACTTTAGTGATGGGACGATTTGTGTTGGTCACTTCTGTATCAAATTGACGTTGACCACGCTGCAAAAATGCAGGCATTTTATGTGAAATCCCCAATCTCTCGAGGAACGGTATCACGTCTGTACCCGCGATCCACTAAGAATATATCGCCATCCAGGAACCAATCTCTCAATGCATCCTCATCTCTATTAAATTCAGCCTGAAGAATCGCTGCGTCGTTATTTCTTGCATCTGAAGAATATGGACCCAAAATGGCCAAAATATGTCCATCAGTTCCCACGATCAGAGTCGGTTTCAATAAGTGGGTTCCTTTGTGGAGGGAATGCGATTGACGGAGCACTTGGAAGTTAGAGCTTTTATGGATGTAGGAGTATGTACCATAGCAGATGATAATGGTTTTAGGCCTGTCAGGCTTCTCGTTAAATAAAGTGTTAGCAAAACCCGTTACATGGAGAGCGATAAAGTCTTGTCTCCCGATCGGCTGGACACCAATATTTTCATGAACAAATGACCTTCGGACAGTGTTGATTACCATACTAATAGCTTGTCTGGTATTGTAATTATATATTACTTTTAGAAACTCGTCAGAGACTCCATGCCTCATTTTGCACAGAAAAACCATCAAGTCTTTTTTACTAATTCGTCTGAAAAACTCACATTCGTCTGAAAAACTCACCAGCGGCTGTTGCATTTTCAACTGCTTCACGATAACTGAATAGGTCTTGAAACTGGAGTTTGTTCATTGGATACAGGCAAGGGAATTCCTCATCACTCAAAACGTCTATATTCGTGAGCCGTGGCTCAGTTATCGCCAGATTTCTCAGATGTTCTTAGAGTAGCTGCAGGTGTGGTACGGATATTGCATAAGGTCTGTGGGTGAAAGTAAGACCATAAATCAAAGGTAATCAATATAAAGCCATTCTGATCAAGGTGATGTTCGCAACAACGAACTTTTTCAGGAACATATATATTGCGAAGTACAAAAACATTAACTCTCGCTTCCACGCCTAATCTTTTAACTTCCTCAGGAGCATTGCAGATAAAACACGCACGCTCTCCCTTTTGATTTAACACATTCAATCTCAAATGCGTCGGATCCTCTCTAATTATCCGGATCTCATTATTTATAGATAAATTGCAGTTGAAACAAATTCGATGGTTATTTTCAATATTGAGAACATCCAATTCATTTGTGGTACGTCGTGCAATCGCGATTTGTCTATCAACATCGTCACCTATTCGTGGCATCTGAGGAGCCGCCCCAAGTCAATAGCACACGTAACATCGCAATGGTACCAGTATTGCATATATAATAACACAACGTACTTGAATAATAGCACAAGGTACTCCACTGATTATAAACCTTCCAACATGAACTGAGTTTAACAAAACTGTCTCGTGAGTTTATTGAAAGAAGTTATAACTGGACACTTCCGACACTTTTTCTTATCTACCAACAATATAGATTGTTGCTAGTGACAGATGGTGACAGTGCGTTTGCTCCTGTCAACTCATCAGTTTAGGTTTGAAAAAACTCCATTGGATCGCGTTTTCGGACCTCGGGCCCATGGAGACTTTTGCTCAGCACCGATTTTTGGATAATATCCTGGAATATGGGACATTTTCACCGAGGGCCATTTTCCGTATGTTCCGTGCGGGGTCCTTTCTAGGATAGTTAGCTTATGTGTGCAAGAATACATCTCAAAAAAAATCCCACCCCTCAGTGGTAAGCTTCAACCCTATCTCATCCCCTTTAAGGACACCGCACTGGGTTTTTTATAATATATTTTAAACGCTTTATCTTAGGGAAAAACATAAATATAGAAAAAGGTTTGTAACAAAATTCTCTACAAAAAAGGCTCTATTGTATGTATCGATTTTTCTATTACTTTTTATGTTATTAAATCGTAAACTGTAGGGTTAAACAAAAATGAAAGCCTCATTGTATTGAATACGGTACTTAATTGAATACAACGCAGCCCGATAATATTTCAAATGATCCAACACAATCCTAACCGCCTAATTCATACACATGCTAGAGATAGAGGTTGTTTTGACCTGCCTATGCCTTTTGCCTTTGTACTTACGGCTACGCTTTTATCCATATTTGATGAAAGAGGACTGATGAGAAAAACCAAAAAGTCATAATTGGAGGAAATTTTCAAATCCGTACCAGAACGTCCAATTAATTTCGCCAACTGTGAGTATGTAATTGATGGCGGAAATCGATTTCATTGTGTTGTATGGCCGAGTCCGGGCACAATTAAGGATATTTACAGCACATACGTTAAATTTGTTAAAAGGCATTATGGGAAAAATGTCACAATTATTTTCGATGGTTATGGTAATAATCCTACGAGCACAAAAGGTATTGAACGCCAACAGAGAATTTTAACAAGAACATCTCCCAAGTTATTTTTGATCAAAATACGCCAATTACAGACCCTAAAGAAAAAGCAACCTTGCCAACAAAGAAGGATTGATTTCTACGTTCTAACTCAAAACGAACAGATACAAACTATAACGGCGGATGATGATGCTGATACAGTTATAGTTAAAATTGCTATACAAAGAAGTTTTAGATCACAAACGGTCGTAATTGTAGGACAAAATGTCGATCTCATTACCTTAATTATTGCCCTGGCGCCAACTGAAAAAGATATTAGACTACTAAGGAAGGCCCTAATATAAAAGCAAGAATTTTTAGTTCTAAAGATTTACAGTTGTCAAATGTCCTTAAGAACTCAAGAGAAACGTATCTTTTTGCTCATGCATTTATTGGTAGCGACACAACGTCTGCTTTTTAGGAAAATGCAAACTCCAAACTGTTAATTTATTAAATAAACTCCGAAAGAAATTTTAACAAAGCAAATGCTACAAGACAGGATTTTACTAAGGCTGGGAAAATATTTACTCTTGCACTATATAAAGCACAAAAAAATGAAACTTCAATAAATCATCGGAATCAGTTCTGTTTAACACCTCGGTTGGCAATTCTAGTCGAACGTTTATTTTAGCAAGGCCCAACGTTTGCAGCGTTGCGGGTTTACCACCAAATTCAGACTTGACATGGAAATGTTTTAGAGCCAGAAGAATGGGGATGGAAGAAATCAGGTGATATTTTAATACATGTTTTGACAACTCCCTTATCAATTTTAGAGTTAATTTCGTGTGCGTGCAAAAAGGGCTGCGGAAAGCGATGCGGATGTTTCAAGGTTGTTTTAAAATGTTCGGCTATGTGTATGAACTATCAGGGACAAGGATGTTTTAATGCGGAACGGACCGATTCAATTGAATTTGAGCAATAATAAATGTCTTTAGCATATTAGACCTCATGGGGAAATCACAGAAAACAAACTCTCCTTCCTGGGTGGTGTGGAAATGAGTTTCATTTAGAAATCGCAAATGACTATTTTTGGTTCTTGTTATATATATATATATATATATATATATATATATATATATATATATATATATATATATATATATATATATATATATATATATATATATATATATATATATATATATATATTAGCTTTGAAATTCTTTGCTATTCATATTTATTTTGTGAAAAGTAATCTTGGGTTTGTAGCATTTCATTACATAGAAATAAGCAACTAGACGAATAAGAAAGAAAACACACTTACCAGTACTATATCTGGACACACATACGGAAATGAATCACTATGCATATGAAAACGAACCACTTAGAAGTTGTACAAGTTCTTTCACCTTTCTTGAGGATCTTCAGAGCAGTATACGATTTATTTCATTGATCATTCATACTTGAATTTAAATTACCAATACACCAACACTTGCAGTGACGTTTTATGACATTAGTTTTTGACGGAACTCATTCTTAGAATACACAAACCTAGTCTACTATTTATATTTGTTCTATTTGAACATATTATATATAAAAGCATTAGGCATACAGTTATCCAGAAGATGTTAAACTTTAAAATGCATAAAATCTTGTTGAACCTATTGAAAAACAACTACTTTTTCCAACTATATGCGGGAAAATTATATTATATAATTCAATATTTTCCCGCATATAGTTGGAAAAAGTAGTTGTTTTTCAATAGGTTCAACAAGATTTTATGCATTTTAAAGTTTAACATCTTCTGGATAACTGTATGCCTAATGCTTTTATATATAATATGTTCAAATAGAACAAATATAAATAGTAGACTAGGTTTGTGTATTCTAAGAATGAGTTCCGTCAAAAACTAATGTCATAAAACGTCACTGCAAGTGTTGGTGTATTGGTAATTTAAATTCAAGTATGAATGATCAATGAAATAAATCGTATACTGCTCTGAAGATCCTCAAGAAAGGTGAAAGAACTTGTACAACTTCTAAGTGGTTCGTTTTCATATGCATAGTGATTCATTTCCGTATGTGTGTCCAGATATAGTACTGGTAAGTGTGTTTTCTTTCTTATTCGTCTAGTTGCTTATTTCTATGTAATGAAATGCTACAAACCCAAGATTACTTTTCACAAAATATATATATATATATATATATATATATATATATATATATATATATATATATATATATATATATATATATATATATATATATATATATATATATATATATATATATATATATATATATATATATATATATATATATATATATATATATATATATATATATATATATATATATATATATATATATATATATATAATAACTTGCAATACCTTGTATAGCCCACAGGACGTTTTGAAATTTCGGAAAAAAACATAACATTTTTATAGCACCTGGTATAATATCAAAATCATTCGTTTTACCAAAACAACTAAGACAGTGATATTCCTAAGAGAAAAACCTACAATTTGAAAAAAAAAACGACCAAAACGAACAAAAATTGTCGAAAATACATAACGTCAAATTTGAGTTAACTTTTTGGTTGTGCGTTAAATAAGTTGCGCAGTGTATATATATATATATATATATATATATATATATATATATATATATATATATATATATATATATATATATATATATATATATATATATATATATTTGTTTATAATTCTATATAATTTATAAAAAATTGTTGAAACCGAATGCTACAAAATATTAGTAAGGCTGGATAAATATTGTGTTGCCATCCAATAGCTTTTTAGTTACTTACCCCTAACTTTGCCGCCGATTAACATGAAAACCCTTGATAATCTGCATTTTCGGAATCGGAAAATACCAGCTTTTTATAAATTTTTTCTTCTATTTTTGCTAATTTCCGTGTACTAACTGGTTTCAGATCAGAGGCGATAACAGAAAATAAAAGTTAGATAAGAAATGAACTGGGTTGGATCAGAATTGAACTTGTTCAGATCAGAATGTTTTTTTAAACAGTTTTTTTGGGTAAAATTACTGTTATCTGTGTAATACTGTTATCAAGAAATCTTTACGTATTTACTATGTATATAGGCATTCTTTTTTGTGAAATAAGTTTGGTAAATTCCGTGAAATAATCACTTCTTATTGCATATCTAAACTGTTTCCTTCTTATCAGGCAAATGTTTTTGTCCTGAAAGTTCAAAATATTGCCTCGCATTACCATTATATTCGGAAAACAAAAACACGCAATTTGTGGCTCCCATCTGCATGTTTCCACACTTTGCTTTATATTGAACGTCGCCATCCAATTTACTTTTATCTGCTTTTAACCACAATTTATTAAACGTTAAGAATTGGAATTTGCGGAAAAAATATTATATGCAAACATATTATTACACACTATAAACACATGAAAACCCCTATAATAAATAAATGATGGAAACGGTGATAGCGCGCAGTTAATTAGAAAATGGAATGCTTACAAATTCTGTAACAATGCGGCGCGGGGTATATAAAACTATGATACTGATACATAGTGCCGGGCGTGGTTATATTGATCTGGGTTCATTCAGCAGAATTTAACACACAACCTTGCTACCCCAAAAACTTGACTCGGGGGCGTTTAACAGCCTCGACAATACCACTGACGCATTTGGGGTGGCAACGGTCTCTTATACAAAGACGCTGTAAAATTGATCAGAATAATAGCAAGGATAGCTATACTTTTTAGCCAGTTCCGGCAGGATTGTCTCAATATAAATGCCATATAACGAAAGCATCCTAACAATACCAAACACATTTTAAGATGTTTCGCAACAATAAGAATATATATATATATATATATATATATATATATATATATATATATATATATATATATATATATATATATATATATATATATATATATATATATATATATATGTATGTATATATATATATATATATATATATATATATATATATATATATATATATATATATATATATATATATATATATATATATATATATATATATATATATATATATATATATATATATATATATACAGGGTGAGTCAGTTTTTTGTAGACAAACTTTAACAGGGGATAGAACGCACGTTTTTAAAAAGAAAAGTGCCTATAAAGATATGGCCGATCTAGCTTCCTAAGGAAGATACAGGGTGTTAAAATTTATTTTTTTTTTACATTAATGTGTAATATTTTCTGAACGGAATGATATATTCACTAAATATTTTACACATATCTTAACCTGCATAGGATCAACATGTTGTATTGTTCCTGTCGAAAATACTATAGTGGATGTTACTTTTTTCGGGTACTTCGACTATTCTGCATAATAGAACTTTTTTTTCGTACGCCACTGACATTATCTGATACATATTTCTAAAATAACGGCCCCTTAGTAACAATTTTGATCTCTTGTAATTTTGCTCTAACTACGACAGTTTTAGAGATATTGGCCGTTGTTTCTCTGACAGTGTAATGTCGTTATTATATTTTTTTTCTCGAATTTTCTTTATGACTTATAAACGAACGCTTAGATTTTTTCATGTTTGGGGGATAATGCCTATTAATTAAGGCGCATAAAACAAGCGGTAAGAATGTTCAAAAACTTGCACAGTGGCGGGGTGGAAGGGGTGCTCCATCCCTTTCGTAAACAGAACATCTACGCCAAAGACTATTTAAAAAAAAACTGTTATTTTCATTATCTACATACAGTTTAACAAAAATAATGTCCCTTCTTCTGTTTCGAAATTCCTGTGCGGTTCCTAGTTATTTTGATTTTTAGTGTTTGATGTGGTACTAAATTAAGTAATTTATTTATTAGCAATAATACTTATCGGCTAAATATTTAATTCTTTCAACGAAACCTACCTAAATATGGTGTATTAAGGATTCTAAAAAGCCGAAATCTCTTATTCTTTATCTTTTTCCAATGTAGTCAAAATAAATATTTGTTATATCAAGCCTTACTCAAATACAATACTTTTATATGTTGAAATCTGTTAAATTACAAATGTACTTACAATCAATAGATTATTGTGTAGTTGCCAAAAGTCTTAAAAATTTCCTTTAAGTTTTATTAAACTTGTGCATGTACCAATTTCTGTTTCAATTTTTGTTGTTGTTTGCTAAATAATTTCCATTTAAAACTAGCGTATTTGTAACTGTACGTAATAATTGCAACAAAATATTATACTCCTTGGAAAACAAGTAAGCATTATGTCATATTTTGAAACGACAGTTTGACGTATTACAAGTTTATCTACAAACAATTTTGCTTCATCTTGAATATTTTCACTGTTATTAATTATTATTTTTAAGATTAAAAAGTTATTTTATGTGATTTGACAGATTTTAATTAGTGTAACATGCCGTTTACATTTACAAATAGCGAACAAGCCGACATTCATTTTATTTATGGGTTCGCAAATGGGAATTCAAGATACGCAGCTAGGGAGTATCGAAGAAGATTTCAAAATAGACGACAACCTCATCATTCCGTTTTTGTGAGTATCCACCGTCGATTTGTTAACCAGGGTTTGAAAAATGTACCCGGGGGCTGACAGAACAACCGTGGACGAGATAGAGACCGTATATTGCGGGAATTTAATAGGAACCCAACGACAAGTACTCGACGTGCTGCTATTGCTCTTGGTATTTCCCAAAGTAAAATTTCCCGGGTTTTAAAACGGGATCACAGACGCCCATATCATTTTCAACCTGTTCAAGGTTTATGTCCAGGTGACGCTGAACGAAGACTTACTTATTGTAGGTGGGTTCTTAACTCCATTCAAAATAATAGGGATTTCTTATCCAATATACTGTGGACTGATGAATCTTGTTTTACTCGTCGTGGTATAGTAAATTTTCACAATCTGCATGTATGGGCACATGAAAACCCACATGCCATTCGACCACGAAGTTTTCAACATGAATTTAGTACAAATGTCTGGATTGGAATTTACGGCAACCACGTGTTTGGAGCTTATTTCTTGCCACAACGTGTAAATTCAGAAAATTTCCTACAATTTTTAGAAGAACACCATGGTAATATATGGGAAGTCATTCCTTTGAATTTAAGAAGACAGTCTTGGATTCAACTTGATGGGTGCCCGGCCCATTATGGCAGAAATGTAAGAAATTGGCTAAACAATAACTATCCAGGGAGGTGGATAGGTCGTGGAGGTCCAGTGGCGTGGCCTCCCAGATCCCCCGATTTAACACCACTTGACTTTTTTGTGTGGGGATTCATTAAGGAAATAGTGTATACCACTCCGGTTAATACACTTGAGGAACTTCAAAATCGCATTAGAGATGCTTGCAATGAAATAAGGGTCCATCATTTAGTTAACTTAAGACGTTCTATGATACGTCGCAGTGAAATGTGTATTGAGAAGAACGGTTTACATTTTGAACAAAGTATCTAATTTTATGTATGTAGGTACTAGTGTTATTGTTATTAATTCTTGTAATTGTTATTTATAAATCATTATTGCTAACAATTGTTATTTATTCCACAATTATTATTGTTAATTAAATATTGCTATAAATTCAAAAATGTTTATATCTCCATAAACATTAACATCAATGCTCATCTAATGTTTTTTTTGTAATTGTAATTACTTGGAAAGAGATAAAGAGATTTCGGCTTTTTAGAATCCTTAACAAACCATATTTAGGTAGGTTTCGTTGAAAGAATTAAATATTTAGCCGATAATTATTATTGCTAATAAATAAATTACTTAATTTAGTACCACATCAAACACTAAAAATCAAAATAACTAGGAAACGCACAGGAATTTCGAAACAGAAGAAGGGACATTATTTTTGTTAAACTGTATGTAGATAATGAAAATAACAGTTTTTTTTAAATAGTCTTTGGCGTAGAAGTTCTGTTTACGAAAGGGGTGGAGCACCCCTTCCACCCCGCCACTGTGCAAGTTTTTGAACATTCTTACCGCTTGTTTTATGCGCCTTAATTAATAGGCATTATCCCCCAAACATGAAAAAATCTAAGCGTTCGTTTATAAGTCATAAAGAAAATTCGAGAAAAAAAAATTATAATAACGACATTACACTGTCAGAGAAACAACGGCCAATATCTCGAAAACTGTCATAGTTAGAGCAAAATTACAAGAGATCAAAATTGTTACTAAGGGGCCGTTATTTTAGAAATATGTATCAGATAATGTCAGTGGCGTACGAAAAAAAAGTTCTATTATGCAGAATAGTCGAAGTACCCGAAAAAAGTAACATCCACTATAGTATTTTCGACAGGAACAATACAACATGTTGATCCTATGCAGGTTAAGATATGTGTAAAATATTTAGTGAATATATCATTCCGTTCAGAAAATATTACACATTAATGTAAAAAAAAATTAAATTTTAACACCCTGTATCTTCCTTAGGAAGATAGATCGGCCATATCTTTATAGGCACTTTTATTTTTAAAAACGTGCGTTCTATCCCCTGTTAAAGTTTGTCTACAAAAAACTGACTCACCCTGTATATATATATATATATATATATATATATATATATATATATGTATATATATATATATATATATATATATATATATATATATATATATATATGTATATATATATGTATATATATATGTATATATATATATATATATATATATATATATATATATATATATATATATATATATATATATATATATATATATATATATATATATATATATATATATATATATATATATATATATATATATATATATATATATATATATATATATATATATATATATATATATATATATATATTGCGAAAAGAAATCTTGGATTTGTAGCAATTCATTACATAGAGAAATAAGCAAATAGATGAAGAATAAGGAAGACACACTTACCAGTTGCATATCTGGACATATATACGGAAACGAACCACTTAGAAGTTGTACAAGCTCTTTCACCTTCATTGAGGATCCTCAGAGTGATATGCAATTTGTTTTATTGATAATTTATAATTGAATTTAAAATATTCATACTCCAACACTTTCAGGGACCTTTTATAGCATTATTTTTTGACGGAACTGACATTCTTAGAAAACACAAACCTATTATACTATTTATATTTGTTCTATTTGAACATATTATTTATACAAGCATTAGGCATACAGTTATTAGGCATACAGAATATAACTGTATGCCTAATGCTCACATCGATATCCCCCATGCAGCCGGAGATATCGCGCTCAACACATGAGCCAAATAGGGCCTTGCCAGGCGAAAAATGCGATGCCACTTTCTGCGGGCGAACGGAATCAAGTCGCCCCGGACAGCACGGCTCGAGAAACATCGAGATTTCTCCCCCTAAAACGGTGCACGCAAACACCTATATCGCCGCTCCTAGTCGGCCGATTGAGCTGAATTTTTTACAGGAGACTCTTTTGGCAATGTTTGACACAGTTGGCTACGCCCACAATCAACTTGCAACGCGTTGGCCAGCGAGCGCTTTACGCAGACTAGTCCACTTCGCGACCTTGAATCTGGTCTATAGACGAAACCACTCCTATGATTTCGCTAAAATTTTCCACAGAGGTCAACCTCGGCGACCTCTTTCGATAACGATACCACGATTCCATGGCGGAGACACAAAAACCGCTAGCCATACCGCTCCCCAGAGGTCCTACAACAACAGACGGGCACTCTGCAGAAAGCTACCAACCCCAGCTATACAACGGTGAAGAGCACCCAACAATCACGGAGATATACCCCTCAATGTCACCGCTACACAGCACCCAAAGTCAAGGTTACGCACAATGGGGGGGGGCTCAGCAACCTTTGGACCCGAGGAAACATAATATAAAGAATCGATTTTTACATCGAAAGCATCAGTTACATCAGCTCGAACAATTTACCTAACTGAAGTAGCTCAGCTCTTCAGTTGAGCTTAAAAACTAAAACCTGGGCAAATAGCGAGTACGCCAACCAATCTCTATCCAAGAAATCTACGATCCTCGCTCTGGACCTTCTACGCTGCCGACTACGATCCACGCTCTGGTCCAGCCCCAGTATTTAGCCTAGAGCCTAGCGCTATACATCGCTGTTGTCAGGGCCACGGATGTTCCACGGATGAAATTACCAATCGACCCCAAGGCCCAAGAAGTGACGCCATCTCAAATTGTCCGCTGTAGTGGCCAGAAAACCGAAGTCATCTGCAGCCTACCTGTCAGAATACCATTATTGTTGCTGCCCGGTGCCTTGCCTGGCCCCGAGGACCTGAGGACAGTCCGTGCGATATCGCCAATTCGCGATCCACGCAGAAAACCCCCTGTCAAGCCCAACCAGACGGAAAATTTCGCTCCTCCAATTCCATATAAACTAAGGGGAATTTCCCACGTCAAGAAGACAATTTTAAACCCTCGTGGTTTGAGTACGCCAGGTGCATTTCGTGTGTTAGCGAAGGTGATCGCTAACATTACCCATCCCCGCGGCACGGCTTGCTACTCTATTCCACCCGGAGCCCGACAGACGGAGAAACATATTCCCTCATTGCGCGACCCGAGACGAATGGCGCCCTTTTCTAAAAATAATAGTCTCTTGTAGAAGCCATCCCCTGAGCTACAAAAAGTAATCGACTCCAGAGGACGTCGCATAAACATAAACCCAGGAAG
The DNA here is from genome assembly GCA_964058915.1 of Tetropium fuscum. Taxonomy (NCBI): domain Eukaryota; kingdom Metazoa; phylum Arthropoda; class Insecta; order Coleoptera; family Cerambycidae; genus Tetropium; species Tetropium fuscum. The sequence goes on from CAXKVY010003120.1 coordinate 28,700, forward strand.
CTGCATCTAAGCCACTCACACCCTCAACAGAGTGCTTTTGTGTACAGCATAACACACCTTTTAGAATTAAACACAATATTATATATCAGAAACTACCAATTTTTACGCAACTAATTTAGATTAAAATTAACTATTATTTAGATTAAAATTAACTGTTTCAAAATTCTCTAAAATTCATCAAATTTTATCAAAAGACATTACTAGAAATTAACAATATACAAAAACATTTTTAACAAAACTATCGTGACAAAACGCTTTTCGCAAAATCGCTTTTCTATTCTATTCCTATTTTCCCGATCTATATTTAAGGGCATTTTTCATTGGCATTTTTACCAAACAAACAAAAATATCTGAAAGAGAGATTGCTAACAAAGAACGATACAGATAACACAACTCCAGATAATACATCCAAATGGAGTAAGGAGCTGGAAATAACCGAAAATTTGCTATAAACATCCCTTCCCACCTCGTGACTCCCAGCCTCTCAATTGCCACGACGCTTACGGTGCGTGGATGTTTGGCTGGACCCGGGCACGGGGATAATCCGGGATGTCATAATGTATCTAATGATTCAGAAATAGATCTTCATTTGGTTTGATTCATTTGCTCCATATACAGAAGATACGGAACGTTACGAGTTCGCATCCTGCACTTTATGCATTTTTTTCCTATTTTTTATCTTAATTAATTATTCTTAAAGATATGTGAACATGGCATAACTGTGTTTACTTTTTATTAGGAATATTTATTATCTAATTCATAGATCATAGACCACCCTGTAAGCCCTATGTCACACCAGAGACTTATTCACTTTCAGATATCATTGCACACAACAAATTACACACCCTGGGTCAGTTCTCCACAAAGCGCTAGCACAGCTGTGTAAGATGTGGCGCTAGTATGAGTTCTCCATATCTCCGGTTAGTTCTGGGCCATAGGTTCTGGCTCATCGGCTCATAGTCTCATACCCGCTGTCTTCGTCTTCGCGTTAAAATAACTAAAACGTATGTCACTGCTAAAACTAAAATAGTCTGTGGTTAAAAATCACAGAGTACTTAAGACCACAGGCTAAATAATCATCTGTGCCTACTGCCTAGAACTCTGGCACTTTGTCTTGGTCATTGAAACGCTGTCTTTCTCGTTTATCACTTGCACTCTTATTTATTTCCGTCCCGGTTCAATAAAAAAGAGATTCAACTTTAGTGCAAAATATTTTTAAGATTATTACGTTTACGTTTGTTAATGTTAAACAGTGTACTAATCAGGAGTACTGTCTGGACAGTGCAGTAGTCACTCCCAAAATTTAAACTACCCTTGTTAAGATTTGGTAAATACCTACTGTACTACATACATACAATACATACAGTTATTAATAATGAATTGGGATGGGGATATCGACTTACTAGCAGGAAAAAGAGTGAGTAAGATTATTAAACATATCTTCTGAATCATACCTACACAACGCTTTGGCTTGTTATTTTACAGAACTACTCTTTATTTTTTTTGTCAGTCTGCACATAAGCAAATCAGGGGACGAAGCACTTTGACTTCAGGAACTGAGGAAATTGCTGATAGTTCAACTGCTGGCGATACCGGTGATAGTGAAGTGCCTGCAGCTGTTCGAACTAGGAAGACGGGCGTTTGGAGTGAAGATGCTCCTAAATCAGCAAAGTATGTACCTATTTTACATATAACTTTTACTAGCAAAATATTCTTCTAGGTATCTAGATTCTAGATCTCATTTTTATTTATCAATTAAAGAGGAGCTATATTATACATTGATTGAACTATGCCTCAAAAATTGCCATGTTAGTGGAGGACCAGTTAGTTTCCCAAGAATATATTTAGACTGTTACGTCACAGGAATTTTGTCACAAGGTCCGATTCCTATCACGCGAAAAACTATTAAAGATTGACAGTTTGACGCATGCGCGCAATATAAAAGCCAAAGTGGAAATGGTGTCGCTAGCCGCTTGTTAAAAAGTGCACCACAGAAACGAAAGGAGCATAAAAATTTTTATAAGAGCATAATTTTTAGAAGATAGTGGAACAATTGATTTACTTAATTAACAATAATCGATATTTTAGTGCACATTATGCGTGCACTGCCGGGAATTTACCCGGCCCTACTACAATATGGATTAAGCACGCTAGCGCTGTTCCTCGTCAGGATATTCAGATCCTGCTTGGCGCGGAGCTATGTTCCCTCGTTATGGAGGGAAGTGAAAGTTGTGTTTATCCCAAAAACAGGAAGATCGGACTATACCGACCCAAAGTCATTTAGGCCAATAAGTCTTACGAGTTTTCTATTGAAGACACTGGAAAGGCTTATTGACCGATACCTAAAGGATGAACAACTTGCAATGCGGCCTCTCCACGCACATCAGTACGCTTACCAGAATGGTAAATCGACTGAAACAGCATTACACCTTGTTCGCAAGATAGAAGGGACGCTCGAAAATAAACGAGAGTCACTTGGTGCCTTTCTAGACATAGAAGGAGCGTTCGACAACACCCCCTTTGATGTCATTCATCGCTCCTTAGCTCAGCGTGATGTGGAGCCTTCCCTATTGGGTTGGATTCGATTCATGCTTTCGCAAAGGAGCATCCAAGCAGAAATGCATGGTAATAAACACACAGTGGTTGCTAGTCGGGGCTGCCCTCAGGGAGGGGTTCTCTCCCCCCTACTGTGGAGCCTTGTAGTGGACAGCCTACTGTGGGAATTAAATGACGCTGGTCTGTATGCACAGGCCTATGCAGATGACTTGGTCATCCTATGCAGTGGAACCAGGGACAATTTGCGTGGCCCTATGGCTAGGGCCATAAGAATAGTTGAGAACTGGTGCCAAATAGCTGGCCTAAGAATAAACCCTAAGAAAGCTCAGCTTATGCTATTCAGCAAAAAGAGGAACCAAGAAAATCGACCAGAGATTACTCTCTCTGGTGTGGTCCTCACCTACCACCAGACGGTGAAATATCTAGGTGTTCACCTCGATGCTAAACTGTCTTGGCATGATCACATATCATGCAAAATCAGGAAAGCAACGTGTGCACTGTGGACGTGTAGGAGGGCCTTTGGTGGAAGCTGGGGTCTTAATCCCAAGGTTCTCCACTGGCTCTACTGCACTATTGTTAGACCAATTTTAACTTACGGGGCCATCGTGTGGTGGCCTTGTGTTGAAAGGAACTCAACTAACAGGCAACTGGACAGGGTCCAGAGACTTGCGTGTTTAGGGATGACTGGAGCATTGAGAACGGCTCCCACCAGAGCTCTGGAGGTGCTATTAAATCTCATGCCACTACAAATATTCATTAAATTGGAAGCCATGCGTGCGGTATATAGACTGCGCACGCTAGACCAGTTACAGGTGTGCTCATTCGGGCACTCTCGCATGTGGAACTGGGCCACCGAACGATGCCCGGTTCTACTCATGAGTGGTGATCATACTCCCACTAAACTATATCCCTCGAACTTCCTGGAGGTCGTAATCCCTGACCGCGAGGAGTGGGGGATAGAGAACACCCCGATGGCAATCCGCAACGGAACCAACTGGTATACGGATGGATCCAGGGCGGATGGAATGTCGGGTGCCGGAGTCTTTTCTGACTCGGAACAAATAAGTAAATACTTTGCTCTGGGTGCACATGCTACTGTCTTCCAGGCCGAGGTATTTGCGATTCTATCCTGTGGGCTGGAGCTGCTAGCTGGCCCACAAAGAACTGGTAGAATCAATATATGCTCCGACAGTAGAGCTGCCATCTTGGCACTTAGTGCCGTTGAAGTGCGCTCAAAACTGGTTCTGGAATGCAAGACCGTCCTCGAGACGCTCTCTCAGAGGAATAATTTACGCCTTGTCTGGGTCCCAGGACATGCTGGTGTACCGGGAAACGAGAAGGCCGATCAACTAGCCAAATTAGGCACTTTAGAGACACCTACTGGGCCTGAACCCTTCGTAGGGATCTCCAGAAGCACAGCGGTTCTCTCAATGAAGACTTTAGCCCAACAAATGTTTCAACATTGTTGGACAACTGCTCCAGGCATGAGGCAGGCTAAAGAACTCATATCTGGTCCCGACGCTGGGAGGACCAGACAGCTGCTGAAGTTAAGCAGATGTAACTTAAGAACAGTGACAGGCCTACTGACCGGTCACTGCCACCTAAGACGACACCTTTACATAATGGGTCTTGTGGAAGACCCTGAGTGTAGGGGATGCTTGGAAGATGAGGAGACAGCAGGGCATGTTCTGATGAATTGCCCCGCTTTCCTGCATACACGTATGCAATACCTGGGACAACTGATGCTGATGCCCAGGGACTTTAGAGAGCTATGTCCCAGCCGCCTCGTTGGCTTTATTAAGGCAACTGGACTGGTATAGCTCTCGAAAGGCGGGACGTCACGGGCCCATACTGAGGCCTATACGTCAAAGGGCAGAGCCCCCGCCAATGTCAATCAATCAATCAATCAATCAATCAATGCGTGCACTGCCAAAAAATGCTTGTTTCAATGTGCAAAAATGTAATATATTTTGCACAACCATTTATTATAATGGGAGTTCTAATCTTATTCATTTAAAATGCATAGTGTATTTATTGTGAGGTATGCGATATTTTAATGCACAAAATATTAATTTTAATGCTTAGAGTTATAAATATTTAAAGCATTAAAATTAATATTTAAATAATAAAAACAAACCATCCTATTTATTACTGGTGGCAAAGTCTCTTTAAAATTTTGATGTATGATAGCATAGTTCTGAGTTACCGAGATTTAGGTATTCTCTGTCCTCATTACCATTTATCTAGGACCACGCGCCCGCGGCTGATGTTGAGTGTACCCAGGTGTCAGTTGGACTGCCACAGCCCATACCCAAGCCGGTCTAGGTCACCCATCCACGTGCCACCAACGCCCGCCTTGCTTTCGTATCTTCCGGTCCAGTCTCGTGGCTAGGCGGTCCCTGACGTTATACGTTATTAAAGTACACTAAATTTGTAATAAAACGAGGGTGTTTTTTGATTTTTCTAAATCGCTTGAAATATGAATTGTATATCAACAAACAGACCAAAGAACAACATTAACCTCAATCACCTACTCGACGAATTCCTTCACGCACCAAGCACAACCGGGAATGGACTGTTCCTTCGCGCCTTCAGTGCTTCCATACAACCTCAGCACTTTTTGGCCAAGTAAAAACGATATTTCTATCGACACTGAAAAACGGCGACGCTTCGAACAAAACGCCCCAATACCATACCCGCTCAGGTCGGCGAAGCAGGAGACAGCGTCCTCATTTCACTGTATGAAGGCAACAGTGAATCCCAAAATCTTCACAAGGGCGGCAGCTAAGTCCAACATGAACATCGCCAGGTTGCCTCCGACCAGGGATGCTGTAAGATTTCACTCTCTGCGAACATACCACCAGGTAAAGATTTTTTTTGCCAGTGTTGATTTTATTTCTGCTTCCGACCACTTTATTCATGTCTATCATACTGTTGAACGTTGCGGAAGGGTTAAACAGTTGTTACAGGAAAGCAAGACCCAAATGCTCGATTGTTTGCCACCATTGCAGCGGCCAATCATGCGAGAACATACCCAGATGATGACTTTCAGATGACGACTTCGACCTACCTGAGCAGGTCCATGAAGAAATGCTACTGAAGCTAGCTACCCTCAAAAGGTGTGTAGTTGTGTACCTACGGGTACATTATATACAAGGAGGTATTTCATATTGTTACACACATTTAAATATTTAAGAAAAAATATATATCTATAATTTACAAACCCTCCTAATATTTGCTTACTTACCTCAACAAATTTTAATAGTTGTACTTCAGGAACTATCAGGTCTACATGGACCAAATTGGTCTCGTTTTGTTGCCAATATAGTGTAGTTTAATAACGCATCTGATGACTTGCCGTAAAATGGGTCCTTAGTGGACCCATCTCTCTAAATCTTCTTTTTTGGAAATTTTGTGGTGAATCTTAGAACTACCGAGACCAAATTATTTTCATTCTGTCGCAAACCTTGTTTTCATTTTGTTGTTTGTTTAGTCTATTTAAAAAGTGTACTTAGTGACTTTTGCTTAACACAGGTGGTAAAAATTGACAAAACTAAATATCATGGTTTTTAAAATTTTTACAATGATCCGGAGGGCTTTCGAGGTGGAAAACTTGGATTTGTCATTACCACTTCGTCATATACATAATAAAAAAAAATCAGAACTACCTCAACTTTACTAATGCAAGAGAAAAATGTATCAATTCCATAGACTAGGAGTTCGCTTTTTTCCTTAAAGAACGTATGTAGGCCATTCAGTGAATTTTGAAGAAATACCACCAATTCCGGAATCCACTACCCGCCACTGTTAGAAATGTATATCGCTCATTGGAACATACTCCTGTTGTAGGTTGTAGGTGTGTTAGGAAAACAAAGAGAAAATTGAAAACTCTCTTCCAAAAAGTTTCAAACTGAATTAAAATGCAATTGAGAGTATTCCTTAAATATTCTAAAATCAATATCGATTGCTCTGAATACTTTAGAGGAAAATGTGATACTCTTTCGAACGCCGTGGAAGAACGGAAAAATTTCCAGGTGTAGCTGGTATTCTGGCGTCAATTTGATAAAATAGACCCACGTGAAATAGTAAATGAAAACACATCGGATAACACATTTTTACGCTTTTTAAATTCCCCTGCATACGATATTAAAATTAAATTGATATAAATGCAAAGCCATGATGTGAAAATTACGCCACAAAACAAAATAAAGCACTCTCCTTGGCTTTGGTGATTTATTGCAATTTGTAGTGATTTTGTAATAACGCTGGAAGGCAATAACAATATTATTAAAATGGGTTAACACGAGTTTCACGAGAGCTGTGTTAATGTAGCCGCGTATTATTTTTTAATTAAGGTTGTCTGCTAATTTACTAATAAAATAAAAACGATACTTTTTTCTTTCCGTTAATACATTAATTTTTTGTTATACAAGCAGCTAAACCGTACGTTGTCAGTATGAAAATGCTCTAAAAAAGCTCTAAAATTACGAAACAAGGCATAAAACGCAAGATTGCGTTTGAGCAGGCATATAATAATATTACCAGGTGGCCCAAAAAAGTTTTATATATAATATAAAATAAATTATAGTTTTGTATATAATTATATAATATAAAATAAATTATAGTTTTGTATATAATTACCAGGTGGCCCACTTTTTACGTTTGACCTTAACTTTTTTGTTTACTAACCGATTTTAATCAGCTTAGTATCGTTACAGAACAGAATGAATTATGGACAAAAAATGGCTGAATTTCAAAATGGTCGATTTCTTAAAATTCAAGATGGCAGATACGTTTGGAAATGCCCCTTTCTTTGAGCTAGTTTTTTTATGTGCGTAAACTTAGCGAAACACTTTTAAATAATCAAATGTTGAACCAGCTCATAATTTATTGCTCAAAAGTTGCTAATTAGTTGTTATAATGATGTATTTGTGGCTCTTCATTAAAAAAAATGTCAGGATGTTTCGCATGAAGTTAGCAAAACTCGATCATGAAAAATTAATATAAATAATCAGAAATAGGCCTACTTTATTCATTTTTTTGTTGCTAATTAAGTTAGTTAAGTTGTAGTAATTCCAACATTGAAATTATTATTATTTTTTAAATAAGCGATGTTTCATAAACGTCTTGGTTCATAATTTCAAAGTTCATATGAAATTAGGAAAACAGCAACACACAAAATGATTTAAAAACAAATCGGAAGACTTACCGTACTCAGATTTTTTGTTGCTACTTAGTTGCTAAGTAGTTAAATGAGAGACCATCAAAATTTATACAAGAATAAGAGTTAAAATATGATCATTTCCCGAACGAATGGCATATTTTTCTCTCAACCAAAGCTGAAAAGCAACAACTAATTCGTACGAGCCGCACAACAAATTCCCATGACATTGGGTGGTATGGTTAAAGAGATTATTTGCTTTTACTTCAAGTAAATGCTCCATTGTATAGCTTTTACTTCAAGTAAATACTAAAAATTGTAGCATTTACTCCACATAATTCTTGAAGTAAGATTAAAGTAAGTACTAGGAGCAATTACTTCATATTTTGCTTTATTTACCATGGTAAATTGAAGTCAATACTGGAGTGATTACTAATATTGTCTAGTATTTCCTCCATTTGGGAGTATTTTGTGTGGTTTTTAGGAAGTTGCTAATTAAGCAACTTCTGTTGCTATTGAGCAACTGTTGTTTCGAATCAAAAAGTGTGAACATGGCTGTTTTATGAATTATTGTACGAAAAGGAGGGAAATACGTGAACGTAGAACGTATGGGGAGACACTGCATAGAAAAATATTTCGGTAAGTCAACTATTTCTGATAACTATATACTATAAGGCACTGTTCCCCTAGCTTCAATCAAGAAAATGTGGAATGGATGGCTAATGAGTTCTTAGGAAATAATATTAAGACGAGAGGAGCAGCTTTATCAAATGTACTGAAAATGGAAATATTTTTAAGAACAATTTCACAAAAAATTGTGCTGATGAAAAATATTTGGATTTCTTTTCCTCAAAATGCGGGCGAAATTGAATTAGGTAAAGAAGGTTGGACGATATCTGGAGCAATAGGAGCGATAGATTGTACCCATATCAAGATAATGAAACCAAAAATTCACGGGGAAGAATATTTCAACCGTAAGGGATTTTGTAGCATTAATATACAAGCTACATATAATTCTAAAGGTATTTTCACGTCTGTGGTTGCATCGTGGCCAAGAAGCGTACATGACAGCAGAGTGTGGAGAAATTTGCACAATTTTTCCGGGAAATAATAATGGAGCGTTCTTGCTAGGGGATGAAGGATATGCTATCGCACCATGGTTAATGGTACCTTATAAAAATCCCTCGACGGCATACCAAAGAGCATTTAATATAGTGCATTGTAACAACCGCGTTAACATTGAATGCTGCTTTGGACAGTCGAAAAGACGTTTCCCAATGCTTCACTATACTCTGCGACTGAAAACTGAACGATTGGGTACCAATTGGGTTATATTAGCAGGATTCGTACTTCACAATGTTGCTAAATGTTTGCAGGATCCTGATGAAGATTTTAACGTTATTGATGACGATGGCGCGCCAAGCACATATAACATTTATTTTGATTACGTGAAGTATTAATATAAAATATATAAATAACATTACCTGGTACTTTATTCAATACCGGATTTTCACCCTGAACTTCATTATTCCAAATAGAATCAAATTTATTTTGCCAATCTGTCAGTACAATTTTCTTGTTACCCGTCTTTTACTTTGGTTTTCATATTGTTTATTTTTTTCATAACCTGTTTTACGGTTATTACCTCTTTGATATTCTTTCTGTAGGCTTCAGCGAGTGACTTGGTTGCCTTTTCTTTTTCTGCTTTGATTGCTGGACGGCAAACGGTTTATCAAGAAGTATTTTACGGTTTTCCAACAAAACAACAAATGTCATCCGAAGGTCTCTATCTTCCACATTTTCAGTATTCTTAGCACTTGCCTCAACACTATCATCACTCTCACTCATGATTATTAATTATTATAGCACTTTTATTACGAGGAAATAGAATAATACTCGGACTAATTGAGGTTAAACACGTCCTATCATTTACTACTAGTTTATACTTCTAACCTAAGTAGAAACTTGTCATTAAAGTATTTAATTCAAGCAAAAGATTAGGCTTCACAAAATACTATGAAGTAAAAGCTCCTACTTAAAGTAAAAGCAAACACTCTTTTTAATCATACCACCCTATTTCGAGTCAGGAAAAACAACCTAACCTATGTATCGGCCTGTTTTGTTGGAAATATAGAAGAAAAATATACTTTACGGATATTTGGCATATTTTAGCAGCAACAAATTCTGCGATCCTGCAACTAATTCATACGAACCTAACAACAAATTCGTATGACGATTTCCAGCCCGAGAAACACGAACCAACCCTTGTATAGGGGCTATTTTGCTGGAAATAATTAAAAACGTTATATTTATCGCGATTTTTCAAACATTTCAGCAGCAACAAATTCGTACGAACCTAACGACAAATTAGCACGACGATTTCGAGTCCAAAAACACGAACCAACTTATTATGTCCAGAAAAACAGCAAACACCCCCTATACAAGGGTTGGTTCAAGTTTTTCGGACTGGAAATCGTCATGCTAATTGGTTGTTAAGTTGGTACGAATTAGTTGTAGCATTGCGGAATTTGTTATTGCTGAAATATGCGAAAAATCGCGTTAATCATTTTTTATTATTTCCCGCAGAACGCCCCCTATACAAGGGTTGGTTCGCGTTTTTAGGACTCGAAATCATCATGGCAATTTATTGATAGGTTCGAACGAATTAGTTGTAGCATTGCTGAATTTTAGTTTTTTTAAATCTACAGGGGTTGCTTTTTCTGATTCGAAATGGTCATGGGAATTTGTTGTGCGGTTCGTACGAATTAGTTGTTGCTTTTCAGCTTTGGGTTAGAGAAAAATATGCCAACCTTTCGAGAACTGATCATATTATTTTAACTCGAACGATTTTTCTCATCGAGATCTTAAAATGTCAGGAAAGGTCCATTTGATTGCTTTTTTGTATTGCATGGGTAATTTCGACATGTTTGCTTGAAAATGAACTATCCCATAGAAAGTGATATTTTCAGACGCGCCATAGTACATTCTGTTCTGTAAGCAACGACAGACTGTTCTGTAAAAACACATACTCCATTCTGTTCTGTAAAAAGTTGTTGACCAAAGAAAAAAGTGCAATTTAAGCACTGCAGGTTAAAAATGGCAAAAGGACATTTTGAAATTTTCTGTCCATAGTCCATTTTGTTCTGTAATCAAAGCCAACAAGCTAATCAAAATCGGTTAATAAACAAAAAAAACTCAACGGCAAACAAAGTGCAAACTTTTTTGGCCCACCGGGTGGGCCAAAATCTCCTTACAAATCGCTTTGTACGATTGCTGTATTCGGGGTTTTCCCGTATGTCCCAAATAAATAAATTAACCATTAATATGATACATCACTACCTGTTATATTATTTGAAATATATTTTGATGTAACAAAAACCTTGAAAACAACATAGATCATCTTATTATTATGCTTGTTTGTCCCTCGTATTTTTAATGTGCCGCATAAATCATCAATTTGTCTAAGTCATCAGCAGAAGGAAAAACCATTTTTTCTTCAACCGAAACGATAACGTGTATTTATTACATCAAAGGAGTAATCGAGATCCGTTCCGAAGGAAAATAGGCCGATTTGAGCGCCATATCAGGCATTTCTCTGAGTTCATATCGAAAAATTCTTTGACATTGGATTTCTTTACGGTTATCCGTGTCGTTATCGTAATGTATAACTGCGCAAAATTCACATTCTCAAGTGTTTCTGGCCGCAATCCAAATTTAGTTGCAAGTCTCCAGTAAATTATTGAAATCAATAATGTCTTTCTCTGGTTCTCTGGTGCCGTTTCCTTGTACATAGGTTCGTTATACTTGGGTTGCCGTTTCATCGCCAACGCTGCGGAAAGTGATAGGGGATTTTTCGTCATGAAGGGTTATTAATATTCAGTCGGGCATGACGACACTTGTCACGAGTACGTAATACATTAGAAAACTTTGTTCAAACTGTCTACATTGAATGACGAGTAAAATTTTAAATTTATAGCAGATTCCATCCGTGGATTGCATATTATAAAATATGTAATACGATTTAGATTCTGTGGGATACAACAATTCAAATTCAATGGATGTCAATGGAACATATAATATAACATAGTTTGCTCGATAGTTTGTTAGAGCAATCGAGCTAGGGGGGGGGGGGTGATAACATCGAGGGGGTGTATTTCAAGTGGATGCCAGCTTGACACGAACTTATATAAAAGAAATAAACTGGCGAAAAAATATAAAATGTGAAACATTCTATTGGGACCGTACAGCTGCTGGGGGGAGGCGGTAAGCGATCGTGGGCGCCCAGTGGCAAACTCTTGAACTTTAATGGTCACGTCTTATAACATGTAATATCATTATTGAAACATGGAAGCTGTTAATCTTGTATTATTAGTTGTAAAAGTAAAAATACACAACAAAAATAGTCAGCATTAATGGGGTATTTTCCCTCGATCGAAACAAAAATGGGCAATTGCATATAATGCATATTCAACAAGTAGATTTTTTCCTTATTTTTTATCATAAGAAATTATGTGCAATATTCAGAGATAAGAGTGCTGAATTGCAGTTTGAATTTGTATGACGTCACTAAGCGAAAAATCAGTCTCTGATGGAGTCCGCTATTGGTACTATGTCGGGACAAAGGTTGTGTAAGTTTCTGACGGAGATGTATCTATTGGAGTCCGTGATGAGGCGTAGGTATTTGTTTTCTAATACCTTTACTTTTCTTATGTTCGTGGCCTATGCGCTGCACCACACAGGCGCCGGTTACGTAAGGGCCGGCCTCAGTATGCATGTGTATAGTAATTTCTTGTAAAAGCCCGGCCCGCTGCCGCCTACTCCTGTTCGCTTTGTGACGTCACGTCGCGTCGGAGTTAGCTGCGGCTCACGGTACGAGTGGGCGGGGTTAGACGCAATTTTAAATAATTAATTACTACAATTTTAAAGGCCGCATGTTAATTGTTTAAACATCATTGGCATCAGTACTTAAAAATCTCAATATTATTCCTACTTTCAAAAAATTTGCAAATTCTACATTCAATGTTATACCAGCAAGTTATTATTAAACCATTTTTTTAAATCTTTTTCAAAACGTATTAATGTATATTTTCTCAAACTGAGCGGGCGCAAAGTACAAATTTGCGCTCCCAAAAAAAGCCCAAAGTACATTTTTTCAGACATTTTTACTAAAACCGGTTGTAGAAAATATCAAGAGTGTAATTCGAGCGCAAAGTGACATTGCCGCTCTCGCGAGATAGCCGCGCCCGCTAGGCGTCACGCGTCAAACTTCTCGCTCAGAGTGCCGCTCTGTATGTATCATTTTGAGCTCTTAATACACAAATAGCTATTTCCTGCGGGCGTACGGTAAAGTGCACTTTACAGCACGCAAATGAGTGCGGGAAGAAATACTTTACCGCACGTCTGGGCAAAATTATAGATCATATTTTTTTAAATATATTTATAATAAATACATTATTGACAGATTTTTAAAACAAATTTTGGATGTTGATATTTTGTAATATTTTAATTGTTGTTGTTGTTGTTGGTAATGAATAGGATTGGTATAAAAACGTAGGAAGTTTGAGATTAAACCAAAACTTGCTTAGACTATTAGGTTTGAGATAAGGATCAATAATATTAACGTCAGTTAGGATACGTTAGGGTTAAAAGTGGCACCCGTACGGACGGACAAAAAATATTTATCTAACGAGGTGGCAGGGGATGTATGACAGTATTTACAATAGTTTTTTGGGTCTTACAAAACATGTCTTTATTTCTTCACTCACGTCACTTCTCTTCCCTATCTCTTATCACCCATTCCCCCAAATTCAGGGTTGTAAAAAGACATGTTTCTATAAAATAAAACATAAAAACATGTTTAATTTGTTTAACACATGTTTTATGTAAATATCATCTTCTTTACCAATATAATTACATACTGTGTTACTTTGCCAATATGATTGTTCCCAATTAATTTCAACTAACATTTATGTCGAATATATATACCTATTATCTAAGTACCTGTAAATGCTTCTAAAGATATATTCATATTCGTACCTAGAAACTGAAATAGATATCCTACTAATTCACAAAGCAATAATGCTTTGAAGTTAGAAAAAATATTTGTAACATAAAGGAGACTAAACATAAAGGAAAACTAAATTCTAGGTTACGTCAACTCTTAATAATTATTGGATTTAAGTACACAATTCAAAATAATCGCCGATATCTGTGTGAGGTTACTTGTCCATCAACGAATCCGATTTTTGAGGAAATATTAAAAATTTTTTAAGATGAGTCCTCTTCAATGTGTTTATTGGGACGAAACATACTTGCAAAGGGCGCAGTAAGAAGGCCAGATATAAATATATAAATTTATAGAAAAGGATATGAGCACTGATATAAGATGTACTGTTCTTCACGCTGGCGCTGTCTGGTATTTTGAACAACTTTCTACGGACTACCATGATACAATAAATATAGAATCGATCGAAAAACGGGTTTTAGAAAAATATTTAAAAAATTGTAAGCACCTTCATAATAATTATGGATAATGCTTCATATCACAGCGCAATTGTAGAAAAAATACCTACCACATCTTGAACGAAAACGCATATGCAAGTGTGACTTAAGGAAAAAAGCATACCTAAACAGTATAATATAATATGGAAGCACAAATATACTAATGATGCTTTGCGAGTTGAAATATTAGAAATATGCAAAACATGTTTGGGGAATAAAATCATGATGACCAAAATCAATCTGACCATCACATTGGAGAATCCAAACGCAACAACGAAGAACATAAACTTGGATTAACGCCCTAGGAACTGTGGATCCTGAAGTATGGTCCAATTGTGTTCATCGTACGGACGAAATCACCCTGCGGAATTGGCAAGATTAAGTACGCTATGACGAAAATTATTGTTTTAAATTAAACTTGTTAAGAAAAAAAGTTTTAAACATAAAAAACATGTTTTAAACGTATTGCCATCTTGAATATTATATACCCTAAAGTCACCAGTCCCTTTAACAGTTAAATGTTAAATCACAATGTACACATATATGGTTAAATTTAATTCAAAAATTTTAATCTGACGCAGAATTCTCCGATGGCGACAAAAAAAGGCTAATGATCGGTTCAACATGGCTATGCCCCTGCTCACCTGGTATATTTACTAGATCATCGCTTTCGAGGGAAACATTTAAGAGCAGCACAATTAGATAGTGCCATGGACTTTGTTAATAACTATAACCCACATGTCCTTCCAGATGTTTTATCTTACAAAGCTGGAACTTCCCCAAGAGTACTTGTTTTCAGATATTACGGTCAAAAATGTGTCATCAAAAACTTGGTGGATGCTTTCCTTAAAGGAAAGTGTATCTGAAGGAACAATTAAATTATGTACCAACTTACATACAGCTGCAGCTTCATCTGGGGGGATCGAGATATTATTTTCATTTGGTTTAATCCATTCGAAACTGAGAAATCGACAATAGTGCTTTCGTTTGATATGCAAACTAATGGAATGCGTGCTCAGTGGCAAGCGCAATTATCCTGATATAGGAAAATAAAAAACAATAATCTTATCATTCTGGTAGAACAGAACAGCTGCTCACAACTGCTTGTCGAGAGGGCAAATTAAATACTGGCTGGAAGAAAGAAACATTGAACACGATGATTCACTACTTAAAGCTGATTTGTTGACACTGGCAAGGCAACATCTTCGAGCTTTCAAGAAGTATGTAGTGGATGAAATGGCCAAGGCAAGAGGAATGGCGGTAATTCGATTGCCTCAAATATCACTGCGAACTGAACCCAATAGGTGTGTCCACAAAAAAAATAATATACATTAAAAGTAGTGAGGAATGAATCTTTTGACCTAATAATAGCAATATTAGAACTGTGCCTGAAAAAAGTCAATCCGAACCACAACAGCGTCCGTAGAAAATGCTTGCTTTATTTGAATCGGATAAACGCGTTATCATTGGTTTGACGTCACAGCAAGCATGTGACGTCAAAGGTCTGCAGGCGCGATAGATCAACCGTATTATTCACAGTATTATCTAGTAGTGCCTTTATTATTTAGAACGTCAAATATAGTTTGTTTATTGCTTGTTGTCAAATGTGGAGGGTTCCCAGAAAGTAGAATCTCATAATTTGCCGAACGTAGACGTGATTATTGGTATCTGATTTTCTCGCGTCAAATACCAACTTCAACCAGCCCCAATCCAGTGGTGTGAAAGCTAGTCGGCATAATAGCTACGGCAATAACAATAACTATCGGCACAAATAACCGGCCCGTCCTAGCTCATAATAGTCACTAACCTTACTATAACCACCTATAACATCCAGAGTGACGCATACAGCTGGCATGTGATGTCATCCGCCTAGTCTCGCTCGCGGGAGCATTTTCCTAGCCTCGCTGCGTTGAGGTAATTGTTATTACGGATAACGTAGAAAGTAAATAACTATTATTTTTTTACTTTATATGGGCTTATAATACCCATAGATCTATCATTTTCAGTTGAAAGCAAAATTTTGTGGACAGATCTATTGAGCTTATTTGGACGCAAATAAAAGGGAAAGTTGCTAGAGAAAATACATTTAAGTTAGCTGATGTGAAAAAACTTCTCAATGGTGCAATCAAACTTTTTCAATATATTTTAAATACATTCAAAACTAAATCATTTTTTGTCTTGCAGTTTTGCACGTATATGAATATGACATAATAAGACATCTTTTGAAGTCACTTCACCTTGGTTGCGCATGATGATACGCCACTGAGCAGTAAAGCCAGTAAATCGCCGGCTTGTTCATGCAGGTGTCTTCTAAGTGAGCAAGAAGGGAAATGGGATTTATACAGAATTCTTTTTTCTTATTATAGATTGTTCATTTCAGTGTTTGTTTATTACATAATACTTTTAGAAATAAAGAAAACTTTGTGTTAGTACACAGCTTTAATTTATTATTAGAAAATCAATAAAAAACGATTTTATATTAAACATGTTTAAAACAAATGTTTAAAACATAATTTAAAGTGTGTTTTAAACATGTTTCGAACATGTGTCTTAAACGGTTTGTTAAACTTTTACAACCCTGCCCAAATTCCCTGAAAAGGCGCATCGTTGTTCTGATTGCCAGACTACAGTGTGTTTTCATGTTGTGTGTTTCACTAAAATACAGCTAAAAACTCGTGGGAAATATATTCACTGGTAGTCGCGTCAATGAATCCTTTTCCGCAGAAGTCCTCAAGAACAGCTCCGATTTTAACATTTTTTTTTTGAAAATTTTGTTTTTTTATATTATTAAAATCAGAAACCATTCGGAGCGGGGAAGGAATTATTTATATTGTTTAAACAATTATAATATTTAAGTATATAAAAAAACAGTTTTTTCTCTATTTTTTCGTAAAAAATTCTTCATCTGACTGACAGAATTTGGTTATCTTTCAGTGTATTTCACTTTTTTTTATTTTCATACTTTCAGTGTTAGTCATCTATTTGTTTATTTCTCTATGTAATGAATTGCTACAAACAGTACCTACAAACCCAAGATTTCTTTTCGCAAAACAAATATGAATAGCAAAATCAGATTTGTGGCAACCGAATACAGGGGCGTCCGAAAATATTTTTGTTCATAGGCCAACGTATTATAAGTAATTTAATAAAAAACTGCAAATAGAAAATAGCATCATGTCACCCTTAGTACCATTGTATATTCCAAATTTGTCGCAGACGAATACTTTGGCCCCAGAATTATTTTGATCGCTTCTAGGTATTACGTAAATAAACTGCTGTTCAAAATTATAGCACCACGTTAATATTTGCTAAAATTTGAGGTCTCATAACTTTTTTACTTTTAGTCCAATTTTGATAATTTTTTTAGAATACTGTAGATAAAACGACTAATTTCAACTTGCATATCCTGTATTTTGTTAACTGAGGACGGTTTAGGTATTATACAGGGCTAACTAAAAAGTTGTTATATAACCCTAATTTTAAAACACTCGGTGGAATAATTTCGTAAACAAATTCTTTAAAAATACCAATTTTTGTTAAGAACCATTCCTTTCCTACATCTTGTTTTTTTGGTCCATGTCTTTAGATGCATTGGTTCAAAATTATCGCACCATACAGAAATCAATTGAAAAAACTTTCAGGGTGAGAAGAAACATTTTTTAATTAACAAGAAAACAAAGGAAAACAAAGAAATAAAATTATGTGAGCTGATCCCTAGTAGGTTGTGTTGCCACCTCTAGCTCGGATTACAGCCTGAATCCGCCGTGGCATACTTCTAATGAGGTTTTGAATGACGGGTTGAGTAATATTATCCCACTCATGAAGAGAAAATTATCAAAATTGGACTAAAAGTAAAAAAGTTATGAGACCTCAAATTTTAGCAAATATTAACGTGGTGCGATAATTTTGAACAGCAGTTTAAATAACGAAAAACCGGAAACAGAAAATCTAAAGTAAACATTTCAAGAGAAATGACATTAATATAGTTTGCTTAAGATTTCCATGTAATAAAGTCGCATACGATTAATTAATTGGTCCTTTTCCGTTTTTTATTTTATTTATTAATAAACTATTTATTAATAACGCCACTGGATGGTCTAATGAAATAAGAATCCACATTAACTCTAAATTGTCATTACCGATCTAAATCTGGTATCCACTTCCGGCAATGTTGCCAAGATGTACACATTCTAAAAATCGTCGCTGAAAAAATCGTCGCTAACTTCACACCAATAGGTACTTCCACGCACTTCCACATACTTCCACACACTGGCGGTTTACCCCTCGATATAGGGTGATAAATAAAATTTTTTAAAAATCCATAAAATTTGAGATTTTTCAGAAAATGGCCATTTTGACCAGTTTTGCAATTCCGGATTGCCTCACGAACTCCAAAATCGGATCCGCCAGGTCGATTTACATAAAAATATTTTTTTTTGGTGGTGATTCGCGAGTAGGTATGTATTATACCTACACCGTGACCTCAACAGATCTTTTGAGGTCACACATTTTTCGTGATAAGGGTCCCTATATAAAGGGCCCGGTAGTATTTTCAATACTAAAATGCTAGCTAACTTTAATATATGAAGTCCCCGGGATGATTCTTAAATTTATCATTTTTTATCAAAATAAACATATCATAATACACTCCAAAAGGCATACTCGGTAAAATCATATCTGAAAATCTGTCACTACCCCTCCTGTCTATTACCTCGCCTGTTAGTAGGTGATTTTTTTAAGCGGTAGAAAAAAGACTAGAAAAACGATCGCCTAGAAAATTTGACCGCCCGGCT